>JAVYIG010009157.1:0-81345 GCA_035222895.1 Strongylocentrotus droebachiensis | reverse complement strand
ATGGTTGTTTGTTTTGGGGGGTGGGGAGGGTGGATTCTTTCTTATTTTTTCACATTTGTTGTCTTCTTTTTATAGACACAGTAATAAAATAACGTACATGTACAGACAACTTCACAAAAGTTGAGGTTGACTGTACATGTGTATGTTCAATAACTTCTCTGCAAGTGTCTTCTTGAATTTGTAATTATTTCAAAAAAGGACAGTCTTTCATAAATTTTTATTATATGATAAACATGAGTAGTAGTGAGACACAGAGCTGGAGCAAAAGCTTGTGTTTCTGTACACTGCCGTATTTCATGTTGTTCTCCTATTTTTATTTTCTTTCTATGCTTGCAGGAGGCTGAGCCAAAGACCAACCCAGGAAGAACTGCAAGAAAGGAATATTTACAGAGGTAAGCTAGGGATAGTATACAACTAATACGTATCAGTGAGGGCATTAGTAAGAATCACCCACACAAGGTACCTTTGGAACAGTCTTGCACACCCGAAGCGATAGCCGAGGGTGTTTGGACTGTTTTGAAGGTACAGAGTGTGGGTAATTTTACTAATGCCCAAACAAAATGATGTGTATCATTTGTTTTATAAGATGGGTTTTTTTTTTTAATAAGATGATTTTATATGATTTTACTAATGACCGGTCATTAGTAAAAAATTAGGTGTTAGGCAAAATAAATGCCTGGTGTATTACATATTTCAAGAAGTGTTTGTTATTTGATGTAAAAAAGAAAAAGATTGTTCCAAATGCTCTTTAATTTCAGGTACTTGTAATATGAATATTAAGAGTGGAAAAAATAAAGAGAATACATTAATCATCACAAATCTGAATAGGACAGTGCTTTGAAAGTCAGTCCTCATCACCAAACTCAATTATTACCGTATTTAACTGAGACATAAAAATGGGATAATTAATATTTCTACATCCTACTTATTCATGGTTGTTTTATTGTTCTGTTTAACCTTTAATGCTCTTTGAGATATATTTATCTTGATGTAATTTTATTTCAACCTGTATAATCACAGAACAGTCACAAATTGATGCAGCGAAAGCCGCAAGGGAGGAGAAAAAGAAAACACTCACAAGAAAGGTACAATTTTTTTGATTTGTGACAAATTTATTGAATCAATCAAAATTAATGAGACCTGTTTAATAAGGTTCCACAATGTAAACTTGTAATCTCTGTATTGGAATACCTGTATTTTCCAGAAATTCAGGGTACAGTCAAATGTGTTTATCGAGACAACGCAGGAAAGGCAGGAAAGTGATTGGTGTAGACAAATGGCCTTTCTATACAGGTTATACAACATACATTCCCTTAGAGAGACACATTTACCATTTTGAACAGGTGGCCTTTATAACGAGATTACCTTTAGGATGGGTTTGACTGTTAATTAAAAACAAGAATAAAAAAAAAAAAAAAATCATGAACCTGCATGGATGTTAGTCGTGACGAAAGAGCAGCAATTGATAATGGAATAGTGTGTGTGTGTGTGTAATTGGGTTTTTACAGACGTGTATTAGTCAGATATGATTATTTACGTCTGGGGACTGACCTTTAACATCACCCTCCTATATCTCACTACTTCTTTTTTTATCCCTGTAGTTGAGCGTGAGACCAACAGTAGACGAGCTAAGGAATCGAAATATCATCAACTTTAACGAGTATGTGGAGGTTATAGAAGCAGTAGACTACGATAGAAAAGGAGACAAGCCGTGGACGAGGTTAACGCCACAAGACAAGGTTAGTTGGTGATGTAACAGCGCCCCGTTTCACAAAACTTGTAATCAGTGACAAATGACAGCCTTTGTTATAAGCTACTGAAATCCTTGCTTCTGATTGGTTATCAACAGATTTGTGTCATTTGTCATTAATAAAAGCTTTGTGAAACAGGTGCCAGATGTTCAAGTAACATTCTGTCAAAGATACAGGGTTATGGATGGATACCGGTACCCACATAATACAAGCGTGTTTTAGTAGATCCCCCACTTTATTTAGCTTTTTTAAAGTTTATTTATATTACTTATTGTATTTTTCATCATAACTTTTATCATGTGCATTATGTTCCTATATTGTATGGTTAGTTATAATTATTACCATCATTTATTATGTTCAATTATGTTGTTTTCAATAAAGTGGTAACAAATAAACTTGAAACTTCTTAATGGTTAAGCATTATTGATCGGCCCTTAGCATTGAAGAAGTAAGCATGAGAAAGACAGTGAAATGTGAATGAAAATGTTTTTGTTTGTAAAAAGAAAAATATATATAAATACAGTATAATGCTGATAGCAGTCTTTAACAGAATGATTATCTGAAATTCTCTCCCAAACATTTTTTTTCCCTTAAATTCTAAAATAGAAGTAGTATTTATGATACATCAGTCATATTTTTTCTTTAATGTTTGTGTTTTGTTTGTTTCTACTATCTAGGCATACATCCGTAAGGAGCTGAATGACTTCAAGAGCACGGAGATGAATGTACATGAAGATAGTAAAAAATTTACCAGGTAAAGTAAAACAAAATGAATAGATGAAGTTTTTAAAAATACCAGGTAAAGTAAAAAATAAATTACCTGGTAAAGTTTTTGAAAGATACCGGGTAAAGTTTAATAAATTACCAGGATATCTTTTATGGGATGTAGTTCATTGTTTAAATGTTTTTTAAATTGAATTTGTAATCCTTTGATTTATTGTAGACTTTGGAACATATCGTGGCCTCCTGTATAAAAAGAGTGGGGAAAAATTACTTGTGTTATTCCATCTAAACCAAACTATACTGTAGCCTACATAGTTAAATTGCTAGTATATATATGTGTGGTATATGATTATGAAAAACTTTGATTTGTGCAGAATGTAGCATATTTCCCTGACAATTAATAAGATTAATTATATATTAGGCTACCTTCAGTATTGCATACTTCATGTAGGGTGGGTTTTTACACGCTACTGTTATCAAACTTGTAAGATTCATAAAGGTTGAATTTAATTTGAAATTATTCAATGTTATAATGTTTCTACATGTATTTTTTTTTTTAAGAAATAGCTCTTAGTTGATATTTCTCACTCTAAATCATTCTCCCCTTTCCCCGTTTTCTATTTCTTTGTTATCCTGTACAGGTTCCATAGACCTTAGCCCATGGAACAGCATAGACAAGAGACTCTTACATGCATGTGTGTCATTGAACAATACAAAATATGACGCCATACGTGATTGGACCATACAATGTATGGTGGTGCCTAGGGCTGTAGTACGCGATGTGTGATTGGTCAGTGTGGGAGCAGCAGCCACAGTTCTGGAATAAGTAGGGGGGAGTCCTGTGAAGCATGAACTCTTGAATGAAACACAGCTTCTGATTGGATAAAAGCCCTGCTTGAAGCAAGATGCTCTCTAGATCGACACCTGTGATTGGCCAGAGCTAGGATTATGACGACGCCATTGGATCAGACCAAGAATTGTATTTTTGTGCGTGTGGGTTTGTTTGTGCGTTGTATGCAAAATTGTGAGAGACCAACAGACTTTTTACGAGACATTTGCAGAGCTTCATCACCGAGCCTTCAAGAGCCGCCGGTGCTGATTTAGTCGCAGACTGAAGAAAGATGGTTGACGCTGACCAGTAATGGCATGAAATGTATAAATTTGAAACAAAAAAAAGTGTGTCCAATGTTGTTTTTAAAAGTCGGCAGCAATGCAGTGCTGAATAACTTGAGCTCTACGGATGAACTTTTTGTACGGTAGTAGAGATATCAACAGTGTGAAGAAAAAAATTGTAAAAAATGAGTTTTTAAAGAATTTTCAATTACTCCAGATTATAATCCACCAATAGAATAGAAAAGGTAATGAAATTGTACATGTAATATCATGTTTTGGAGGTTTTACCTACTGGCATTCGTCATCTTGTTCAATGGTAATTTTTAGAGATGAAAGAACAAGATGGCCGCCTCATCCGCTACACGGTGCAACAGAATAGAGACTTTTTGCAGCGTCATACATGAACGAGACCATGGTGGGGTTATCAGCTTGGTACACTCAAACATTCATTGTGCTGTAGTTGGTATTAAATGCATTGAACAAAGTACCTTTAATAGTGAACAAGCTTCCATTACAAGTTGCACAAAGAACTGCATTTCAAACTATGGCTTTAAGAGATGCATATACCAAAACCAAACAGTGGAGGAAATGACGAAAATGTGTGCTTCTTTCCTGTGATGGTAATGATAAGGAATACATTTGGCAGGAGTAAATTTGTGAAGTGTAATTGCAAGTGTATTTGTATACTATAGTAATCATGAGCATTGAACAATCATTCAATCATTCAGTAAAAATAGAGTTTCAGTTAAGTGTTGGTTACGAGCAAGCATGTTTTTAACATTTTACCCACTCAAAAGCAGGCCCTTAGTACACATATTTTCGGTTGATTTTAGAGGATTTAAAGGCATAATTTCGATAGCAAAATTTTACAATGCAAGCATGTACATGAGGCTTTTGTTTATAGGCCACTACAGAAAAACTCTGCTGTTCAAAGGGTTTTAGGGGAAGAAAATAATCCCTCGACTTTGCACAATTTGCAGTCCTTTGCCAAAAACATTGACACTTCCACAACAGTGTAATCCTAAGATTCATGAAATAGGTTTACTTGTTCTATTCTCCACTCTCTTCGTTTAAAAAAATTGGCTTGTATTGTTTTGTTTCAAAAAAGGATATTTGTAATATTGTGGTGCCACTGTCTTTGTTTTTGTTTTGTTGCCTTTTTCATCCATGGTTTTAAGGGTTTACTGACTTCACCTCCCCTTACATGTAGCTCCGTAAAGAATGTTATCAATTTTTAAACATTTAGGTAAAGCACTAGGATGCATGAATACTTTCAAACTTTAGGCGCAAGAAGGGATACCGTGCTGAATGTTGTGTTGAAGTTTTTACTTCCCTGCATATATTTTGTAATTCACCTTCCTGTGCATGGTGCTTTTAATGGGAGATGGTTTCAAGGGTTTTTACTCTGTTAGGAAAGGGAAAAGGAAGTATAAATTTCACTTCACAGCAACATACCATTTCCTGTGGTAAAAGAGTTAATAATTTTTAGACAAACAAAATTATATCTTGAAAAAAAACAAGTAGCTACCATATTGAACACTCTTATATCTTACCTCAAAGGAATTGCCATCACTCAGAATAATAATTGTACTGAGTTGGAACTCCTTGGAATAACCATTTAATCTTGGCCAGGACATATGAAAAGTTACATGTACAAGTACTTACAATTGTGTCTCCCCAATCTTAATAGCATATCTTTCACTCAATATTATACTTAGTAATAGACATGAGAACTTCAACTCAATTGTGTGTCTTTCTGGTCGTAGTTTGGTTAGTCATCTTGGGTCCAATTGAAACCAGAAATCTTTCAGGGCTCACAAAATAGAATCACTTCCGAAGAAATTGAGAGATAGATCTATTTACTAAGAGTAAAAGGTATATTTTCCTGACACCGTCCTAAAGTTTATGTTTGTATAATAAGATTGTATATTTTGTTTATATTTTCTTCAGTTATTTAGTTATCTACATGTAAAATAGTCCATCCATTGTCATTTTGTAGGTTTTATGTGCTTCCTTTTGGAATATGTATGTGTGTGGCATTGTATTAATGTAGTTGTCCTGGATGTGTTGGTTTATTGCAATCGCTCAAGTCATTTCTCATTACCAAGTTTCTCTTGCTTTGCGTTGTTCGTTATTGTTTATCTTTTGCGTGTCCTCCTGACCTTACTTTGTTTCTCCTTCCCATTTTCTTTTCGATCGTCACTCCTTATTTTAATCACTGTCCACTTCAGTTTTTATTTGTAAATCTTTTCAGGACAGAATTTATTTTGAGGGCTAAATTGATCACCTATTTTTCTTCAAATCAGCAACAAAATCATTTTTTCTTTTATTGCTAAGTTTTGTACCGGTAATAAAATTTAGTTTCTCTGAAAACCTCTCAATGTGTTGCCAATCAAATGATTTTAATGCTTATTTTCCTTGTTTTAATTGATAGCATCAAATGCAATGCGATCATGGAACAAAAACGACTGCAGTCTCTGCAGAAATATGTGCCCTTTCTTCTCGTGTATCTAGTATAATATTTAGGACTTTGAATCAAAAGTTGTTGAGCCAAATCACAAAGAATGTGTCTTATCAACTCAAACTCTTTTTTATATTTTACTTAGATTACCTTACACAGTTCAATGCCTTTTCTTTATCTGTCTGTTTTTATTCTGTCATGTAGTAGCCTACATGACGGAATCAAATATTCTATTAACAGCTCTGTCTCCCTCTTGTGTTCAATTTTGTATCATGTTGTGTTTGTAGACCTATCCCGGGCAAATCCAGGGAAACTAACACATATTTACCCATTTATAACTTAACCAAACAAACTCATAGGAATTATTAACAAATGATAATTGAAAGGGGATAGAGTTACCCTCAGAAAAATATAGATAATGATTGGACTAACCTGTAGAGGATATGTACTTGTATGTGTGTATGACTTATCCTTGTAACACCATATGCAGAACCAGAATATTACTTTATGTACATGTAAATTAGCAAGGGAGTGATAGATACATGTGGCAGACCACATTAGAAATGAAAATGCATGTGGTAAGCCAACGTTATTATCCAGAAGTACATGTACCATCAAATACACCACTGCAACTTTGTACTCTTTACCAAATACCACAGTGGCTGTGGGCTCGGAGTTGCAGTGGCTATAACGGAGGGCTGGCTGCCACACATGTTTATGGCAGCATTTCCGATACACTCTGTATTCATAGCATAGTTAGCTGACATAGAGCGTATATATAATCTTGTTCGTTACGGCCTTATGTGTATATTTAGTCGGCGTCTCTGCAGTGTATTATTCAGATTTGCATATTATATTTATGAGCTTCGACAGATTTAATAGACGCAATGGACTGACACGTACAAGCTTTTCTTGCAATGCCTTTTTCTTTGTAGAATATAGTGAAATACATTCTGTTTCTGCCAATATCGTGTTTTGTTTCTTTGAATTTATATTTTCTAATTTTGAAATAACTAATTTTGCTTTTTGTTTCGATGTTATTACTATTTTTCTTTTATCTGTATGATTAGCTGCTTCCAGAGTGCATGTTGCGTAATATTTTAAATATATATTTTCCCAGTATGGAATACCATACTTACCCGATCACACCAGTTCTGGGTTTTCAAAAAAGTGTTAAAACTTTGGAATTTAATCTGATTCTCCTCCTCCATTTAGGCAACAATTTGTATGTCCCACCCTTTCATATTTTTTTTTTTAATGTGCATTGAAACATGAAAACAAACAAAAAACTCAATTAGAAGTTGCCAATTTGTACACAAAAATAGTGATTATAAATTTCAATCTATGTTGCCAATTTCAAGACTTCATTACTCATTTTCTATTAAACACTCTAACTCATGAATAGCACAAGTTTGCATGAATTATATCTTGTTAATACAGTAGTATCAGCCACTTTTCTTGTCTTTTGTTCTTTTTCTGTTCGCATAATGGGCTGCATACATGTACACGACTTGTAGCTGCATTCTATTAATGGAATAATGTGTGTACTTGGATCATTCAACATCATTGATTCCTGTACCCTGCCCCTTCCCCCCCCCCCCCCCCCCCAAAAAAAAACACATTTAAATAGATAAAGAAAAATAAGGATGACTTAAGATGTAGACGTTGATGTATATTGAAGAGGTTTTTAAAGGACTATTTGATGAATAGTCTTAAGTTAGTTTTGTTGGTCCAAATTTGATTGCGCATTTGTAAATGATGTATTTGATTGTATTTTAAAAGGTTCCAACATGCTATCGTTTTCCTTCAATTTTAATCATATTCAAATGTATGCAAATTTCTGATATATATATATTTGAGGAAATGTACTTTGTAACAAAATGTAATATAGAGTTCAAAAGTGTGTATAATTGCATGAATTTGGGGAACAAGTGGCTTTTTTTTAGTTGAGACTTTTCAATGTTTAGGGAAGACTTTCAAGACGGTTTTAATCTATTTCATGAGCTTACATCTTACAGACAGAAATTGGATGACATCATCTGTCTAGAGCAAAAAGGGCCTTACATCTGTGATGAAGTACATGAGCTATTAAACGCCCTTCTGGCTCCAAACAGAGTTACAGACGAAATGTGAAGAAGTATACACCCTAATATGTAGCACATTTAGCATGCAGTTTTTATAGAAGTATTTTGCTGAAATTAAACGTTACAGCGCACATCATCTGTTCACAATCAAACTGGCGTCAACTCGGTGTTAAAGTGAATGAGTTGGCTCCCTTCTGTCTCAAAACAGAAGACAATTTTTCCTGAGGAACGAAGACCACTAAGATGCCCCCTCTCTATAGATGCCTATACAATGTGGTCTTTATAGAGAGGGTGATCATTGATTCAGGCAGGTTTGGCTTCAAGTTTATCATGGTGTTGTCTGTTAAAGAACTATCCAAAACAAGGCTTCATATAATGATGTAAGTCAAACAACACTCGCATGTTTGGAGCCAAAAGGGGGTAAGATGATACAAGTCTATACAGTTGGGGCTCCAAACAAATGAAGCATGTGTCATATATTTGGTTCCGCTGGACATGGTGTGATTTTTAAACGTAAGATGCTGAAACACACCGGTTCACTTTTAACCAATCTAAGAGCATTCTCCACTTATGCTATAGACACTAGTCTGTATTACTTACTGGTCTCTTTTAGAAATACATAAAAGGAAAAGGAACAGGAGTGTCTTTTAAATCTTATTAGAATATGAAATACAGATTTGTTTGTTATGGTAAAGATATTCAGGAAAAAAAATGGTTTGTAGAATTTTAGATTTGACATTACTAAACTCATAACCAATATCATGCATCATGATTTGATAATTAACAACTGTTTCAACCCGATATAGTTTGAAATTACTTTGTACAATAGAATTTTGATTTGTTGATGTAGCTATTTTTAATTTCATTTGTAGTCATTTTGCAGCAGTTGTGGTATATTTTTATTGCTTTTGTTTTAATAGGGATTGATCCTGCTCAGACGCTGTACTGGAATGGATGATTATCTTATCTGTAACATCTATGATTGTATTTTCTTTTTCTTGTACTTAAGCAATGAGCCAGCCAGTTGGGGAAAAAGAAAAGCCTTTTAACAGAAAAAAAAATCACAACTTGTCTTTCTGCCTCATTATGTTGTGTTTTGTTTCTTTGCTTCTAAGTCAATTGAACATGATTTTACAGACTTTCAAAATAATTAATTTAGAGTGATTTCAATCTCCTATTTTATATCCCATAGAAATGGGGTTTTGATTATGTAATACCGGCCTGTGTATTGTTATTATTAAAATAATGAATTAATGCTCACCTTCTTTGTTTTAAGTGGAGCTTAATTGGTATGATTGGATTTAAGCTAAATTTCACACATTTTGGGATCTAAAAATCCCTTCATAGCTATTTTAGGCCCTAAAAGGGCACTAAAATGTCATAATTAAAAATAAGAACAATAACCATGCACTTTGAGGGCATTTGCAGTTTAAAACAAGAACTCGACTGTCCATTTAAAGCTTATCAGTACTAGTTTATAGGAGAGATTAGACTGCCCTGCAAGGTCACTGGACAAGTGGCTATCTCATCAACTCAGCTCTCAGTTATCATAAGAAAAAGAGGATCATGGGAGACCAATGGTCACCGATGAAGCATTGTTTAATATAGAGAGGGCGCAAGAAGCTATAAGTAGTGCAGTGGGCCTTTAAAGATGACCAGAAATTTAGGTTGATTTTTCGAAAGTCTTTACAGTCATGTTTTGCTGGATAGTTCAACGATTCGATGACGATGGAATGGTTTATTTAATGATGGATGATTGATTGAATGATCCATCAATGGATGATTGTTAGATTGTTTTTGTTCTTTGTATTGATCACGTGAATAATTGATTGATAATTGAGGATTGAATTTTGATGGAGATGGAACAATTGGATGTATGAATGACTGATAGATTGATGAATAATAGATTGAGATAGGTTAAATGGTTGAATAATAATTAGATGAATGATTCATTCAATGATCAATTAATTTCAAAATGTATTTATTTATTGGTTGGATTATCAAACGATTGCTTGTTTGCAAGCTTGTGAGATTGCACCTGTGATTTAGAAGTGTACATGTAAATAAGCAATGAAATGATTTTTAACATTTCACAAATTCTAAATTATAATGAGAGTTACAAAATATTGACCATAAAGGAAGGAAAAAAAATTCAGTTATATCAACTTTTTGGTTATATCATAAATTATGACATAAATGCCGCTGTCAGCACTATCTCCTCTCCGATCGCATTATCTTGTCAATTTTGGGGACAATATTTATTCAACTGTACACATTGTGTATGCCCCTGACATTGGACTTTGTTTCAATAACGCTATATTATGATCACGTGTTTGATGTTCCCACCAACCTTTGAGTACTCCATGCATATATGAAGACTATTTTTAGACTCGTGACCCGTTTAAATGATGCTGAGGTTATCAAAACAGAAAACGGTGACCCACAAAACGAGAGCACGTAACTATATCACGTGAAGCACTTATCACCTTTATTTATGGTATTATGCGGTGTAAAAAGTATAATTTGTTGATATATTTATGTAATGCCAATGGCCAATTTATAACGTACATTGATTCTTAACAAAAGTCCCTCGGGTAGGGTTTTACAGAGCTGCCAACCATTCCGTTTTTCCCGGAATTATTCCGTTTTTTAATCCCAATTACGTTTTTTTTTCACAAAATACGTTTTTTGTTTTTGTTTTTGTTTTTATTGATTTTTTTATTTATTTATTTTATTTATTTTTTTACATACCGCACATCAAACAACTGCCCTAATATGTTATTTTTATCACAAATTCAATAGAAAACTAAGGTTGAAACATACTTGAAGAGAAAAGTATTCTCAAAAAGAAGCATTGGAATTGTGTCGCGCGTGGTTGTAAGTTTTGTTTTAATGAATTCCTTTTTTTTGCTTGAAATTCCTTTTTTTTGCCATCATGATTCCTTTTTTTGGTTGCACAAGGTTGGCAGCTCTGGTTTTAAGCCGCGATCGAGTCGCGTTACTAGAACACGAGTTGTTGCTAAAAAAACACAATCTTATTTTCACCTGTAAAATGGCCACTGATACACATAATAAAAGCACTACTCTTTTCCCCTTAGGGTAACTTTTGCGTTTCGTGCAAATTGAACGAACCCTATGAACAAATTTAAATCGGATGTACTGGAAGTGCAGAGAGACCTCGATCGCATAGACTTTCGAGAAATCAACGCATGCAATCTTAATTAACCGTATATCATTGAAATTGTTTTCGGATTACATAAAACGTCTTTGAAGTGTGTGCATACTTCAATACGTAATGTATAAGGCTATTGGAATTGCCGTTGGTTGATTTTTGAAATCTTTGCGATCATATAATTGATACAAACTATAAAAGATAATTAAAAAACAGGAAATATGGCCCAAAACCCACAAAAAATAGTTTAGTGGGTTATGGAAAGAGGGAGAACGCCGTCATTATCATTCGTTCCGTTTACGATTTAAAGTTCAATTTAATAACACAATTAGCACAGTAACAGTATTTAAACAGCGGAATCAGCTTCCCGTGATAAGTAAACACTGCCTTCTGAACTTGAGAATAAAATGCTGACATCTCTTCTTTTTGTTTTCTTATTATTCTTTTTTTTTTTTCAAACTTATTGTTTTAGTAAATACATTGTGCAAAATACATTTCTCCTAGATTTGAGACAAACGTCGGACATTATGCTCCATTATTTGTCTTTCTTCTCATCCTTTTTCTACTTCTTCTTCTTGTTCTCCTCCTTCTTCTTCTTTTTCTTCTCCTTCCTCTTCTCCCCTTTCTTCTTGTTCTTCTTCTCCTTCTTATTCTTCTCCTTCTTGTTCTTCTCTTTCCTATTCTCCTTCTCCTTCCCATTTCTTCTCCGTCGTCTTCTCCCTTTTCTTCTTCTTCTTTTCTTCTTCCTCTTCTTCCTCTTTCCTTTCATATTCGTCTTCTCCTTCGTCTCCATCTTCTCCTTCTTCTCCTTCATATGTTTTCTCTTCCTCTTTTTTTTCTTCTTGTTTGCCTTTTTCATAATTATGGTCCTGTATAAAATGTCCCACCCCTTCTCGATGCCCCTAGTTTAAAGCCCCACTGTATTACATAGCTACTTGCGGGGCCTGTAATATATCCAGCTAAAAATGGAAGTTACAAACTTATTGTTTAAAGATGAAGTTGAGTTCTGGTCATGCGATTGCATTGTGAAAGAAACGGTGTGGAACCGACCAGAAAAGGTTGATCATCTAGCATATAAGAATTTGTGTGTATTGCAAGGTTCTGGAATCATCAAAATGATAAGAAATTTGGCCAAGTCTTGTTAAAGTTACAAACACTGTACACAGAAAGATGTATATGGGACTACACGAACACGTGGCGTAAAAAGCCGGCCCCCCGATTTTTACGATGTTACATGCATATTTAGAATATGAATGCATTTGAAGAGCCATGCTTTTCAGGGAACATGTCTTATCTGATGTTCTTCCACACTTGCATAATAAGAATGAGTAACGCTCACAAATTATTTTTCACCTCTTCCCAGAACTCAACCTTCTCTTTAAATATATTCATTCATCTGGAGGACGCAGGTTCGAAACTAGCTGAGTCACGTCTTTCGGATGGTGACGTTAAAGGTCGGTCCCCAGACGTAAATAATCATTTCTGATTGTTACACGTCTGTAAAACCCCAATTACACACACACTAGCTACTTGCGCCCTCTATATAGCAAACATTGCCTTAGCGGTGACCATTGGTCCCCCATGATCCCCTTTTTCTTATGTTCATTGAGAGCTGATTTGATAAATACCTGGCAGTGACCATGCAGAGAGGTCTAATCTCTCCTGGCCAAACTAGTGCAGATAGGCTTAACACACGCATTTTCATTTCACCGTGTCCATTGTAGCAAACTTTAGATAGGGTAGGTGTAGGGAATTGGAGACCGTAGGGAATTGGAGACCACCAAGCTTGAACCCATCACTGTCTGTCCGTTTTGGCTCAAATATTGCTATAGAGCCATCTGTGGCCTTTAACAACACTGCATATATCCAATTCATGTTAAAGACTACAATGCGTTCTTTCTCCGAGAAAATGGGCAAAATTAAGCAAGGTAAGCAATTTTGATCGTAAAATTGTGCTCTGATATAAAAACACAATTTTCACTGAATGTTGTGGTGTATGCAGGTATTTAGGGGTGGCTCTTAAAAGGAAGTTTATGAAGTGTGCCAACCATCACATAAAACTTATGGCCATTGTGTGTTGTGAATGGGTGTTGCAATGCACATTATGAATGGTGTCTGGTCAGAAATGTGTGCAGGCAATGGGGGACACCAGGGCCAAGATGGGGGTCGTTTGTTGTGAACGTCGAGTATGCCGAGGACAGTCAATGACCCGATGCTGGTTGGTTAATTGTCTATGTACAGAAATATTTTGGGCCACATTTGATTATTTATTTCTGTTTGATTTTCTTTTTCTTTTGCATTTTTACAAATATATAACGAACAAAACAACACATTTCAAAAGAATATAATGTCGAATAAAGTAACTAATCGAAAACATCAAACAGGAGTGTGGACAAAGTAAGCGAAGCTTGATAGCATGACTACCCTCAATGGATACTTAATAATACGAATATGGTGGAACAAATATTGGTAAAAAAAAGGGAAAGACGGAGAGAGAGAGAGAGAGAGAGAGAGAGAGAACAGAAAAGAGGGGGTGTACATCAAGATTCACAGATGTATGTGGTACAATGTAGTTGGATTTCAATTTGATATATGAAGATAAAAAAGAAGATGCACATTTGAATATGGTGGCCAACTTGGGATGTATTATAGAATGAGAAGACTCACGAGGTTTCTGGACAATATGAATACAAATGTGAGATCAGCGAGCTGGTTTATATAGACTGTAAACCTTTGTTTGTATACAAACCAGGTTTTGGGAGTATCCCAAGTAGGCCACATTGTTTTAAAATTGTTTCAAAATTACAGTAAAGTTCATTGGCTGCTTGTATCTCTTTCAAAAAGTGTTTGTACTAACTATAACAATCCCATTATCATTCAAATTGTATTTAAAATGTCTTGATCTGTAACTGTCCCTAATGAGAGACCTTTGGTGAAGAAGTTACTGAAGAGAATACACAACTTTCTGTATGTGTAACATTTTTCATTTTTATGTAAATTATGCAAATCCCTACACCTACCCTACACTCTCACACGATTAGCCAAACAGTATATGGTTTGCTCTTTATACTAGTAGATCAAGTAATTACATACAGGCAGCTTGTCAAAGCCTAGCGTCGCTGATCATGGTATTTTAATGCTGTCAAGCGACCTTGTGCGTATATAGGGAAAGACAAGGACATCATACGAACTGCGTCAGCGACGGGCAATAGGGACTTTTAGATTTGCGTGGACTGATACGTGTGACGTCCATTCAAGGCAGTGCATTAAAAGGACGTCGATCGTAGCAATCCACGTTGTTGTTGTGCAAATCTAAAAGTCCCTATTGTCTTTGCACGAGCCATAATTATGTTGGAGTGATATCCATGAAGAGAATACAAAATAATCAGCGAAAATATTGATTTGAATAACTGGCATACGCGCCAATACCTTCACAAACTCGATAAGCGCCGGTAAATATATAATTTAAGTCATGCCTGCCGTGCATCAGGTATTATTATAGGGACTTTTAGAATGAGTGGACGAGAACACGACGAACGCCGACTGATCATGCGTGTCAACGTACTTAACTGCCCATGTTGACTACAATTAGAAATCTTTTAGATTGCACTCGACGATATACATGCATGCAGGAAGTAACATTATGAACATCACGGACAAAGAAAGAGGACAAAATATACAGTTCCTCATTCTACCCTCAACAAAAGAACACCTTCACTGCTATTATGTAAAAATGTGTAGAACAGGTGAAAACGCATGTGACACCTGTTCTACACATTTTTACATAATAGCAGGGAAGGGATGTTCCTTTGTCTACCTGAGGAACTGTCTATTTTATGCGCACGCGGCATACTAGTACCTTGAGCATGTAAAGGCGCTATATAAATATCAATATGTATGTATGTATGTACTAGATTTAGGAAAATCAAGGTTGACGCATTCTCGATCGCCGACTGAGACGTCGTAACGCATGCGCAGTGCCTTAAAATGACGTCACACGTTGCAGTCAAAGTTGTCAACGTGCAAATCTAAAAGTCCCTAATGGCAGTTCTCATGTACACACCCTGATATCAATATTATCGTACACATTTTACGTACACGATTACATTCTATTGTTAAATGACCTGGCAAGGGCAAACCTCTCACAATGCACCTGCTGAACGAATTGTAAATTCTTGTATGCAGTTCCCAAAACATTGGGACAAGAATAATTTCCTAGCGAGAAAAGTTGAGTTCATCATTCATTCTGATGGTAATCAATGTTAATTAGTCTGCACCCACCTACTAACAAAGTATAATACCCATGTACTTGTTAGTCCTGTACGAGGGGCTTGGTATATGAGAATGAATGCCTGTTAAAGGTGCTACTACTAATATAGGCCTATTATTATTATTTTATACTTCCCGGTGCTTTGAAAGCCAAACTTTCTTTTTATTTATCTAAACCAAACCCCCTCAGCGTCCCGCTTCATTCGCTATTATATGCACAAAATGTTTCTCTCTCTCTCTCTCTCTCTCTCCCTCTCTCTCTCTCTTTCATTATGATAACTCGCTTTGCTATCTCTCACACTCTATACAATGCGATGTATACGTATCCTTCATTATGAATGAAAATGTAATACGCTGAGTTGTGGTATGTGGTGTATCTGAGGCCCTTAGACTATATTTTATCTAAATACATGTAATATATTTACTTTGAGCTACACATCTCCTTTAGTTGTCATTTAATAATAATGTTTTAAACATTGTTTCCTCGTATTGTCCCAAATTCACTTTGTCTCATCCAACAATCTTGACAATGAATGTTTCCAAACATAAAAATCAGTAAATCCTTCTTGTGACAAAAGATTTTTTGTAATTAAAAACGAAAAAATATAAAAAATTAAAAACGAGTGTGTAATTTCCCGAGCGTTCAAAGTATAATTCGCCATGATAACACAATAATGTGAATCGCTTTACGGCTAATCAAAAAACAATCACATATTCATAACAAAAGATAAACATAATATTATTCATTTCTTTTTATGTATATCAAAGTCCACATTACCATAAAAGGATATAGAGATATGTTTCGCCACTTTACCAGGTACTTAGCTCAAGAGCAGCTAATCATTGCCCCGCCCCCTCCCGTCCCCTTGTATCGTTCTAGATAAATTATGTTGACTACGTGTTGACTTTTCGTCCTTCTACGTAACATCGTTTTGTTTAATTTACTTGTACGTGTATAAACGTGATAACAAAAAATAAAGCGTCTTATATAGGTTCAAGGATAGCAATCTAAAGGGATATAGATCCTTTCACTGTAGGTCTAATGAGTTATTAGTTATACGCATAGTTGATTACTAATTGCTAGAAAATTTATTCGAGATAATTATATAAACGTTTGAAGCTGAAAAACGTGGGAGTTTGTTTTCACATTCATATTCAGATTAGTTGACATTGCACAGAATAAGCACGAACCTCAGTTATAAAGTGGGGAACATACCCCCCCCCCCCCCCCCCTCTCGGCACATAATATAAAATGTACAATTGTTAAATTTCAAGACAAAAGTATGTCAAAGGTAGGAAGATAACAAAAGAAAATATCGCGACTGCGTCTTACTGAGCACTCCAATCGAAATACTGCAAACAAAAACAAGGAATTATATTCACATCATGTGATTTAATATTTGTTATAATCTTGTCAATAAAAACTGTTTCAACAATTGTATGGCATTGTGCGTTTCATATTTACTTTTTACCAGGTTATCACCTACTTCATATCAATACAAACATGTAAAACAAACACTCCTTGAGCCGATCGAGTAGATTCGTGCAAAACAATTTGGTAAAGTCCACGTGGGCTGACACACTTCTGGGATGTCAGGTGATCGAGGGTAGTGTGTCAGGTGATCGAGGGTAGCTAAACTTTCTTAGAATTGAAATGATTTCAGTCTTTGAAGCCCACTGTACTAGTTAAATATACCTGCGCCCTCTATATAGCAAACAATGCGTAACCGGTGACCGTTGGTCCCCCATGGTCACCTTAATTTTTCTTATGTTAGTTGAGAGCTGATTTGATGAGATAACCTCTAGTCAGTGACCATGCAGGGAGGTGTAATCCCTCCTGGCCAAACTAGTGCAGATAGGAATGTTGTCAGAAATCACGACAACATGAATTAGTTTTACAAATCCATCGAGAAAACTATGGCAATTGAACAACATGGATCAAAACACAAAACCTACAAATATACGGGGCTAAATGGGATAGTACGTAATCCCTCCTGGCCAAACTAGTGCAGACAGGAATGTTGTCAGAAATCACGACAACATGAATTAGTTTTACAAATCCATCGAGAAAACTATGGCAATTGAACAACATGGATCAAAACACAAAACCTACAAATATACGGGGCTAAATGGGATAGTACGAGCCCCCCCCCCCCCCCCCCCCATTCCCGCCCCGCTATCGAGGGGCTAAAGGGGAGGTGGAGGAGGGGGAGTTAGAAATGAAGAAGGAAAATGGCAAGAGAACGTGTAAAGAAGATCTATATACATAGTGGCTGTTAGCATTTTATGATGCCAGTGCCCCTGTAAATCTGTCGATCCACGGCGCAAATTACGGTGATATTAACGTAGGTGTTTTTTGTTTTACAGTGCGCCCACTATCATCATGCTAAATGCAAACATCTTCTACATTTAACAACTGAAATATGCATATCCCTTGTAAATATCATGTTTTTGTGTTTCGTAACTCATGAACGAAAGGTGGGCTGGTTGAATTAAAGCCTTTGTTGTTTACTTTTAGATGTTAGCTTTGATATTTCATATTCTTAAGAAAACATAAATAGGGACAACTTGTTAACATAAACGATGTATTGTAAAAACCTGTAACAAATTACAACAATGGGCACAAGGCCCCCCCCCCACCCCCACCTCCCTTGAGTAACCTTTACAGAGAGGCTGGAGTGATTATCGTTTAAAATTAAATTGCCATTAAGCTATGACGGCAAGAGGGAGGGGCGGGTTGAGCCTCTTCCCTCTGTCAGAACCTTTCTGAACAAATATGTCTCCCCAGTATTTTTCTTGCCCTCAGATTGTTCTCAAATTTAAAAATCATGTGTTCTCCTCTGCCTTAACTGAGCATATATACTATACACGCTGGAAGGACAAGTGTACGGACCCCCCCCCCCCCCCCCCTACCCCCCAGCAAGGTCTCTCGAAATAACGCTGAGAAGGCCTAATCTTGTTACTGGGAACGTTATATCCAGTCAACAACATTATCTGATAAAATACGTCAGCACAATATTTCGCGGAACGGGTTGCATAAATTAGTCATGTTTGTGATTTAGTTCATTTTTACCTTTCAAATTCAAGTGATGTACGAAGACGATTTGTATGAAAAATAAAAATAAATAGTAATTTGATTTTCCACCGTTTTGGTGATATCCATTTCTATGAAAATAAGAACAGTTATTCCAGATAGTGAGGTTCACCGTTCAATCTAGAATTCGCTTATGTGGCGCGTTTCTCTAACCTCGTTTAACTTAAATCTTTATCAAAGCTTATTTGACGAGACGACAAATCGTACCACCAATGTGTCAGTCGCGGTTTCTGATGACATTGACTGCATGATTTGTCCCCATTTCGCAATGATATAAGCAAAAAACCCTTTTCTACTTAGATCTTCTCTGAGATCGGTCATCATGCTTCTCTCTCGCCTTTTAACTTTATTTTCCTTTACTTTTCCTCTAACTTTCTGTTTGACGCAGATTTTATTTCACTTTGCGTTTTACATCGTGTTTTCCATGTTCATTGTACCCTCTGCATTATTACTCCTTATATTGACTTTATTAATTTCATTGCCTTATTTCATTTTACGTGTTTTACCCTTCATTTTTCGCCATGGTTTTCCTTTCCGAAAAACATATACTTTGTTCAAGGCAATCGGGTCTTTTAAATTAGGTTTGACGTCGAAATGTTTAAAATCACTCGAGATTATAGGCCTGCCTCTTCGTCTATTTCGACACCTTAGGCAAAAATTGTCCTCTTCGCAATCGCCGTCATCATCTTCGTCATCATCAGCACCATCATCATCACCATCACCCTCATCATCATCACCACCCTCATCATCACCCTCATTTTCACCCTCATCATCATCACATATCCCTCTTAAGCATGTTAAGTCTTCTTCCCCATCACGATGTTCTGCTCGCAACGGTTCACCCAACTCACCTTTAACATGCGTTCCAGCCTCCCATCAACGCGTTGCCATAGTTACACCTTACACTGAACTGCACCCCTCACCCTCGCCTGCATCCTCCTCATCCGAAACATCTGGACAATCTCTTATAGTTCGCTGGGTTTCTTTTCTTGCAAGACCGTGGTTCTTCTTTACCCATCCCCTATATTCCCTTGCATCTCTATCGCTAAAAGCATGTTCATACTATGTCACTCTACTTTCATTATGTCTCACTCGTGTTGTCATGGTAACATGTCGGCTCTACATCCTTATTTGTTCTGTGTTTGCATTAGCTAATATCCTGTCAATCATTTCAATTGTCATGTTTTCATCTTTCTTCACCTTCAGCGTCTTCTTTTCAGGTGTCTTCGTTTCTATTCTGTTCGTATTCTTCGCAGTTCTCGTTGTATTTTGTGTCTTTTCGTTCAGCAGTCAGTTTTTACCATGGTGTCTGAGATTGTTCTCAATCAGAATTTGTGTTCCAACGATGTCGTCACTGTTCATGCCATTGTCTTTATCGTCATTCATAATTCGTGAGCCTTCGTCATCACCGATATCCTCGTCCTTCTCGTCAATGAAACCTTCACCGACGCTAGAACCATCTGCATTTTCATGGGCGTCGTCTTTATCTTCGTTTCTTTCATCTTCAAAGTCGGTTTCATCTTCGTTGTCTGTTTCAGAGAAGATATCACAGACGCAAAGACCGTCGTCATCGCCAAGTACATCATCACCCTCATCATTAACTTCTCCACCTGTTACAGTAAAAAGCTCTTCAAAACAGAGACGACCGACGCTGTCATGGACATCGTCAATTCTTTCGTCGTTATCGTCACCATTATCGACATTTATTCCACCCTTTGTTTCAACAAATTCCCCACTAACCAAAACACCTCTGACGTCATTATGGAAATCGACTTTGTCGTCGATTCTCTCACCATTCTCACTTCCAGCTTTACATTTAGCTTGTGGTCCAGTGATACCCCCACCAACGTCGATCCCCAACACATCTTCATGGACATCAACAGTGCAGTCGATCATTGCCTTTGCATTGCCCTCATCATTGCGACCCTCATCGACGCATCGGCCATCGACATCGTCACGGACATCGTCACGGACATCATCATCATCACCATCGCCGAGGTCAACTTCCTCATCGTCAATGGACACTGCGTCAAAGAAACCGACATCGACGCATAGTCCATCGACATCGTCATGGACATCATCCCTGACATCGTCAATGACACCGGCATGGGCATCGTCCATTCTATCATACTCATCACCGCTAGCCTACGCACTCTCGCCACTCTTTGCATCCCTCAATGCCGTCCTACCAATTCTCTCCTCCGCATCATTATCCTTACTGTCATCCATCCTGTCCTCTTCCCCGTTCCTCCCATCCCTAGCAACACTATCATCATGCTACTCTTACCTGCGGCCCTCGGCTCGCATTGTGACGTCACTCATCTCACATCTTCTTCCCTACTTCCCGTTCCTCATCTCCAACGTACCTTTCATCCTCAAATGTCTCTCCATCGTCATCCCTTTCGTTGCCTCCATCTCCTTTTTCACTTTCTCCTATTTCATTTTCTTCTTCGCTGTTCTCCTTCTCTTCCTCATCTTTTCCAATTGTCTTTGTGCTATCACAATTTACTTCTACACTCGCCTTCACATCTAATGTGAGACCGAGATCTAATTTACAAACACGCTGAAATTGAACAAAAACAACTGAAATTCGTCTGTAAAATGCTGCATGTGAAAGATATTCAAAAGAATGTTCGGAGATCCTGAAAACAGATTGATCAAATTGTAATGAAAGGTGTACTGATCGACCTTTTATCAAACATGGATTAATGGGTAAGTAAGAGTCTTTTGATTTTTCATTCGCGATTGATCTACATGTACAATTTCTTTTTATCATTGCCATCGCTGCAGTAATAGCAATAATGATGACAGTATCGTATTCACTTGTAATTGCCGATTGCATCTTTTATCATTTTATCGGTTCTGCTAAATCAATAATGTCACTTATATTCATCTTTTCTCAGTGTATACCCGCGTACATTATTTATGTTCGTATGGTAAAATTATAGCTATATCATACATAGAATAGGGATTTTCCATTTTTTGATAGAAGGTTACTATACCGTTTTATCATTATGATAAAAATCGTTTTGTAATCATGCATTTTTATCTGTATCATCTTACCTCCTATAGGCCTATATAATCCAAAACTATTTTTCAAATGCATAACCTTTTTTTGTATGCATTATAATTGGAAGATTGAGCAGAATGTGAGAGAATTTTGAGACCTACCGCAATAAAATATTTAGTATCTATTAAATTTTCGAGAGGGTTGCAGTCTGCATGCCCAGTGCAACTGTTATTAAAAAATGAATGGCATCGAAAACTACATATGCAGAGCGATCGTGACAGCCAGGTACCTACTGACAGAAAAGGATAAGCGCCATCTATTGGTGAATATTGAACATTAGTCTTCTGAACTTTGTGAAGTGAAAACTCTGAAAATTAATATGAGCGAGACTTCAAACTCAGACCTTTGTGGCCCTCGTTTTTTTCAAACAATTTCAAAATTTCACTCTGTTTTCAATTTAAGCATTTTTTTAGGTATCATTGAACCCCGCCCCCCCCCCTCCCCCCCCCCACTCAGTGTTATTTAGGGTACGCACATGCGTGTTCCCAGCGACCCCCCCCCCACCCCCCTTCAGCAAAAGTCCGGCGTGTAAAGTCAATACGGGTCGACCTTTCTCTTTTGTTATACGAGCCTTTGTCAGCACCCCCCCCTTTTTTTCAGCAAAAGTCCGGTGTGTAAAGACAGTAGGGGTAGACCCTTTTCTTTTGTTACGAGCTGAAGAGTTTGTGAACACGCAAGGTACCCCTCCGTTCACGGAGTGGGGTGTGGGGGGGGGGGGGGGCATTGAACAGGCAGTCCATAATTTAATTGTGTGTGGCTAGCGGTTCGTTGAAATACTGCAAAATGTAACGTGCAGTTTAGTTAGTAGTCGGGTAAAGACTAATTGGCATTGATTACGATCATAATGAATCATGAACTTCTTTCCGTGGCTAGGAAATTATTTCCGTTTCCAATGTTTTGGGAAATGCATACACGAATTTACAATTCGTTCCGCAGGTGCATTGTGAGAGGTTTGCCCTTGCCAGGTCATTTAACAATAGAACGTAATCGTATAAAATGTAATCGGGTAAAATGTGTACGATAATTTTGATATCAGGGTGTGTACATGTGAACTGCCATTGTCTCCGGACCACTGTCTTTGCGAACAATAAGCCGTTCCTTTGGAAATATACTATACTATACTTTCCCTTCCGGTTGACAAAGGTTGACAAAAGACTGTGAATGCAATGCTCACTGTCTGTCAAAACATCCATGATGTGCGGTCAATGGCAACTGCAGAATAAAAAAAAACGCTGTAATGAGAGTTCAGCTTGTACCAAGTTCTATGCTTAACAGTAAACAGGGTGTATTCAATCTTCTCCATGTAGGCCTATACTCGGGCCTATCCGGGCAGATTCAGATTAGTTTAGGACTATAAGATTCAAAGCTTATAAAATAAATGCCTAGTGTACTGATCAGTTTCACGATTTAATCGTCATTACCATAAATGAGTGACGTACGCTTCGCCTCTATTTCTAATACACGTCGTGCATGCATAATGTTTTTTTTTCGTTTAGGGCATTAGTGTGTCTTCAAATTTTTAGCCCCGTGACCCTCACATTCAGCAATACATTTGCTATTATACCCCTAAATGCATTTCATCGCAAGTGCAATTACCTCTTGTAATGCAAGTCTTTCGAGATTTAAATCGAATTTGGTTCAGCTGTTTGCTATTCATTATACCATGGGATCTAGGGAGGAGCTCTTATGTTGGGGGGGGGGGGGGGGCTTCTAATATGACCCTTGAAAATATAAAAGAATTGAGACGAATATTACTGTTACATGGAAGGGATGGGCGTTGACAGAAGTATAGAATCATACACCTTGTTATGTCGATATAAATGATTCTATGGTTATATCAGGGATATATACCATAGATCATAATGGTTGCCGCGTTGAGAAAATCATTACTACGGTAACTATAATTCTTAGTGGAATTAAACAAATAAATATCTTTGCCAACTGTTCATTGTCATTAAAATGTCCATGGGATGTCCATTTTCCTTGTGCTATATATCATTCTTATTTAAATCAATATAGAGCCTACTAAACAATCAATTCTACTACTTATAGTACCACGTTGAGTTTGAGTTTGAGTTTGAAGTTTTATTGTCCAAACAAAAAGTACATCAATATAACAATTAAATGTGAATGTTTAACATTGAAAGGATAAATGGGACCAGATATAGCATCAAATGCTAATCGTGTCTTGTACCGCTAACACACAAAAGTATCACAACAATGAATGAGAATGTAATGAATAAATATGAATAACTATTGAATACATATACTTAAGCTACAAGCCATTCTACATATCTAGGCTAAAATATGACATTTTGAATTATATCTTTAATGTTTAAAACATGGCAAAGTAAATTATGGCTTATCAATACAGAAGAAATATTTGTTTCACAAGCGGTTGCTCGGGTCAGCTCGATTTCCAAATCTTATTGATTTGGTCACTGTGGTGTTTGTTTGAGATTCGAATGCGGTTAAATGATATTGATTAAGTTTATTGTCTGGACGTTACACCATTATCTCGTGATATAGATAAGCGGTCATGACAGACGTTGTTTTACTACAGCAGCGATAAAGTAGGAGTATATACAAGGGTTCTCCTTGAATAAAGAGCTGCAATCATTATGGCATGGCTATTAACACATTTTTTAAATATTTTTTTTAATTTTATTTGATTTTCTTCTGCATTCATATAAGTACACATTTTGTCGATAACAATACTAATATAAAGTACAATAAGTATTTTTCTGACAATGAATCATAAATAAGCAAATATATATATATAAATTGTTATTTTCAAAAATGAAAGGATAACTGTCACAAATACTAAATTTCCTCAAACATTATAAAACATTATAAAACATTATTTGCGAATTGTTTGATAGTACGACAAGTAATTGAAAATACAAATTTTGATAATGGTGATATTGACAATGCAGATGAGGATGATGTTGATGATGAAGATGATGATGATAATGGTGATGATGATGATGATGGATGATGATAATGATTCGAATGAAAGAAGAGATGGTAAAAGTGTATTAAATTTAGTCTTTTTTCATTAATGGTAAAAGTGTATCAAATTGAGTCTTTTTGCATTAATGGTAAAAGTGTATCAAATTTAGTCTTTTTGCATTAATTTATCTTTGTTGTAAAACATTCAACACTCATATGAAGAATGAACATAACAATCCATGCAGGATCGAGGTTGATACATAAAACAATTATGTTCCTTATATGCAAAGTAACAAAGCTAGTACGTGTACATAACAATGTGCTGTCAAAAAGATAAAGGGTTAGAGTTATGGGTTTGGTATAGATACTATGTTCCTTTTGCAGCCAACATCAAATTATGTAGAACTTTGCAGGAATTATGAATATGTCATGTATGTCCTATCTGTGAAATTTAAAACGTTAGCAGTGTCCTAATATTCAAAATATGCAAGGAAACCCGTTTACTTGCTAGAACTTCACTGTCAGACACTATTGAGTGACTGACTGGCTGTTTTTCTTCTGTGGTAGTAACATACATGAAATGAGCTGTAAAGGGTACATGAGCATTTGTCTACATCAATAACCCCCTTCTTGTAATGGCCAAAATTAATCTGACTGAATCTTTGCGTAGCATAAAACGTACGACCATTCGGTACAATGGTCTAAAAATCAGACTATTACTTACTGGTTCTATAGCTCTTAAGTCGATTCGACAACCGTAGTCTTTATTTTCCCACTTAAAGAAATTGTCAAGCCTCCCTTTTTTTAGGGGAAGTTCTAAATTAGTATTTTCGTTCAAATACCGTTGAAATTTAACCTTTTCAATTTTTTGGCCTGCAAATGGGACACAGTACCTTTAAGGTTTTAAATTGACCACCGCAGGAACGTGATGTTTCGTAGGATCTTCATTAAAAGTACATTTGAAAAGTGGACAATTTTTCGCGAACATTTCATACGTGTTTACACACGCCCGATAGTAAACATACATTTGACACGATGCGATTGTTATAGTTCGAAAGTTCATTATTTCAGCTGCATGACTCTATTTTATTTGTTCCCAGAGATCGTTTTCACGCAAAAATTAAGTAGAAAAAGTACATTGACTTCATGTGATCCAGGGGCAGCGGAGATTTTATTACTTGCACCCAAGCAACATCTAATTTTGCTCTTTTTAGACATGATATTGCATGTTTTGTGATTTTGGAGGATATAGGAAACCCGATAATAATTTAGATTAGCATTACGGAAGTGTTATATGGTAACATGTCCATGATGAGCTTAATAAAATGTGTACACGTACAGATTATTTTAGTTATGTCGGCATTATTTAACAGTTGTTGTTGTTGTTGTTCTTTATATTGTTTATCATAATTCCGCTAGTTGAGCTACCCCTGCCGGATTCTTACTGTTCCGATTTTCGGCCAACCGTCATCACATATTCAGGTAGGGTGGTGCCCCCAATGAATTATATTTGGGCAGCAAGGTGATATAATCGTTTGATGACGAACAGTTTTGTGGCTAGCTTCACTTCATTTTTAAACAGTGTTGGATGATAAACGGCCACTAAGGAATCTTGCCCCCTCGCGAAAATGTGCGCATACGCCAATATTTACCCCCCCCCCCCCCCCATAAAACATAATAATAATTGTGGAGACTTGTATGGCGCTCATGTTTGTTACACGAGGAACGTAAACACCTATTAACGTAACACCTATTAACGTTATAACCCATTATCAAAGATAATCATTTCATAAGCATTAACATTTTAATGTCGTCCTTTTCGCCGAGTTTGGAATCACCAGTGGCACACCCCCCCCCCCCACGTACCCCCCCCCCCCCCCCCTGTTCAAATAGTCACACCATTAAAACACCGAAAGGAAAACGAGAGGACATGTGAAAAGGAAGAGTGGGACACAAAATGTGATCAATAAGAAATGTAGAACATCCTCATCTAGGTTAGACAATAATCTAAATAATTGGTTGATATCATAGATTATGGTATCTAATTCTTTTTTGTATGAGACCGAAAACGGGGCAAATAATTCTTGTTTTTATTTTTGCGCTCATGTTTTTATTTCAAAATTTATTCCGACTTTAAAATCTTGAAATGTTTGTACTTTCTGGTTCATGTTAACATACTCGCCGCATGTGGTCCGCTTCTATGTTTTATTGAATTACTCCCACATGTCTGTATTGCTAATGGTTTATTTTTTTGAAAATTTTGTTAAAATACATTGTTTGTACTGCGTTGCAATCATGGCCATTCGAAACTTCAAACTAATGAATACACATGCGTTTCTTTACCGGCCAATGGGCGTATATAGCCAGTATCAGGGGAGGGGGTCCGGGGAAGGGGGTCCAAGGGCACTAGTGTCATGGGGGAGGTGGGGATACTGATTTTACTTTTCTGATGGATTGCACATTATTCAAACCTGTTATAGACGAGACCATCAGATACGGGGAGGGAGTGTGATAATAGATCCTATCGTTTTCTTTTTTTAACTTGCCTTTAATCCCCCCCTCTCTCTCTCTCTCCCTCCCCCTCCCTTACCCCGTCCCTTCCCCTTCTCTCTTTTTCTCTCCCTCTCTCTCTCTCTCTCTCTCGCTTTTTTTTTTCTTTCTCCCCCCCCCCCCTCTCTCTCTCTCGCTCTTACCCTCCCCTGCCCCTCCACTGTCTCCCTTTCTCTCCATTCATTTGTTCATCATTCATTTGTAGGAGCCCCCGTGCGTCCACTTTGTTTCTAGTTCTACATCTACACCAGAATCGTTTGACTTTCATGAATTTCCCTATTTCACGTCCTTGGATGTCCTAGAATATTGTATGTTGTTTTATGGAAAATGACAGGATTTGGGGGTCGACAAGTACTCTGTTCGCGTCACACCCTTTCCGTTCTATCTTCCTCTTATCTTCACGTATCGAAATACTTTTCTCTCTGTATGACGTTGAAGGCTGCCACGATCGCTGTTTGTAATAACCAGGACAGCCCTAATTTTTCTTACGACGTTCCTTTGCTATTCTTTTGACAAATTCAATTAGGAAATAAATTTAGGAATTTCTCGGAATTAGACTCGCGCTCATGGGCTTTATTTTCCGCTTAAAAAAATGGAGGATTCGACGGTGGGAAATGTTCATCTACTTTCAGCACAGTCATCCTGTTCATCCAATTCCATGGCAATCATTGTGTATTGTATACAGCCACTGTACCGTTATAACAATGTAATATTTGATATCGTCCCTACAATTTTCGATGCTTCCATGCATGCGTCTTCTTCATCAGGAGAAGGGGACACGTCGTGGAAGCATGGAAATATAAGCGACGACATTAACTATATTATTGGCTACAAATAAAGAACGACCTACTTGAGTGAGCCTTGGACTTATTATAATTTTTGTCATCATCAAACCAACCGGTGAACTCATATCATAAAATATTAATTTGACAATTTAGTTAAGATTGCGCTCGATTTGTATAAAGTTTACATATGCAAAGAATTTCGAGCAGTAAAACAGAAATGTTGCTATAACATGTTTGCATGAAGAACGTAAGAAGTTTAACCCATCACCTTTTTAAAAATCATTTTATAAACATCTTTTCGGTTCCACGTTGGCATTGACGTGGGAATGCATGGAGCAGCTCCCTATCCGATTATTTGTAGTGTTTGCCCTAAATTAACGTGCGACGCCCCCCCCCCTCTCTCTCTCTCTCTCTCTCTCTCTCTCTACCCTATCGACACGATTGCAATATTCCTGCACCTGTACACTGTACAAAAAAGTTGGCAGATGTTACTGGGTAAATCGAATTTGGGCAAACTTTGTCCGATAATTGGGTTATTTTCTCCCAACCATTTACTATATGAAGTTACTAATGAAAGGTAAGAAATAGGTTGGGTAGGTGTTACTGGGCAAATCGACGTTGGGCGAATGTTGTCCAATAATTGGGATATTTTTGCCCAACTAGTGTCTGATATTCGATATATAATGGTGAGAATTGGGTGAATTTCTGATTGGGTAAATATTTGTTGGTTTAAAGTAGGGTATTTTCTTTTTATCCAGCACCGGGTAAATCATGCAAAATCTTTAATTTACCCAACAGTTGGCTGGACACATTTTCGACCTCATGTTGGGTAAAAACTGGGCATTTTTTTGCCCAATATTTTGTTGAGTGTATGCACTTTACGAATGACCTCTGTTTCCATGCTAAGGTTTCGAACCCTTTACCTGTTTGTTTAACTTCCTAAACCCGCAGCCTACTTTCTAACACGTGTTTGTAATGACTTTGGTCTTTCTGTCACCTTCAAAATGTTGGAGCATGGCCCATTGAGTGTTACTGTCCATGTTTTTAATAGTGTATGCGAAGTCACTCCTACGTGACCAAAATAATAAGAACAATACAAATGACGTGACAATAGGATGGCTTATAGAGACAATCAATTTGATGATGATGGTGGTTGTGATGGTGATGATGGTAATGATGATGATTGCTCCTCGTATAGCTCCTGTGCCCGCCTCTGCTTGGCGCTCGTATAGCGCTAATTGCAGTGCGCAATGTCTCAATTCCAATTCAACGTTTTTGGTCATTGTTTCAAATTAAGATTATTTCTTAGCTGGGAATAGGAAAGTTTTAGGGGCTGGCAGGCAGGATGCCCAGGCCCCGGTCCACAGGGGGGGGGGGGGGACAGGTTTAAACATTTGGTAACGTTAATGTGACCTTTTTTAAACAAAAAATAAAAATGCCCCCCCCCCCCCCCCACTGGCAAAAGCAAAATAATAATGATAATCTTTTGTTGTTGTTATTGCTCAAGAGGAGGAGGGGGGGGGGGAGGGGGGCGGCCTATTCGCCGCTAAACATTTTCTCACGAATTGGAAAGAAAAACAAAATTAGTGCTTCTTTTCTGTTACCTATTGATCATGGATTTACATTAGTGATGACCATTCTGTTGGGGTGGTTTTTAAGCACAAATATTTGTTTTAACTTGTCGAATGATCGGTTGGTTTGATCGTAATCAGTCATGACAGCGGTCTGGCCCCCAAGTCCCCACTCCCAAAATCTCCACACCCAAAAGTATAGTGTGCCATTGAAGTAACTCATATCTAACACTCTGCCTCGCCGCTCTCCCACACTGAATTCAGTGTCATGCATGTATTCTGTGAGCTCGTGAGCCATTGTGGGAGGTTGGATTACGTCCACACACTAAGAAAAAATGGTGCAAGTATGCACCTTTAGGGGTGCAAACCGATGCAACAATAGCAGCACCTTTAGGGGTTAAATCCTGCACCCTTTAAAATGGTGCCAGAATGAACCTTTTAGGAGAAATAGTACCCTTTATGGTTCATTCCTGCACCTTTAGGGGTGCAAACCAATGCAACACTAGCAGTACCTTTATGGGTTCAATCCTGCTCCCTTTAAGAGGGTGCCAGATTGCACCTTTTAGGAGACATGTTAGTACCCTTAATGGTTCAATCCTGCTCCATTAGAGGTGCAAACCGATGCAATATCAGCGCCTTTAGGGGTTCAATCCTGCACCCTTTAAAAGGTGCAATCCTGCACCCATCATCGAGGAATACTGGTGATATTTGCTCGTACACAAATACATATTAAACATGCATAATGTTTATTGGTTAGTAATCATATAATCAATATATCTATTGCTAAAACGTGAATGTAATTGTAACATGATCAGACAAAATAATCTATTTGTTAATGATTGCCAAAGGAAAATACAAATTACAAAATTGACGTGCATTGTCATAATTTGCTTAACAAATCATGATAAATATATTTGTATGTGAACACGTGGAAAGTAATCATGAATATGCATGCAATATGCAAACTTTTATTTTGCACCCTTTTTGGGTCGATAGGGTTCATTTTTGTGGGAAGGGTGCAAAATCTTATATTGCACCCTTTTTTGAACCCCTTTTCCTTCAATAGGGTTCATTTTTATGTAAAGGGTGCAAACTCTTATTTTGCACCCTTTTTTCTTAGAGTGCATGTAGAAAGTTCGGGATTTTCCTAGGTCTATGAAAAATAGGCGTCGTGGATCTCCTGCCGAAAAAATAGAAAATGAGCAAATCTAACAAGGAAACAAGACAAATACAAAAAGCTGTAAAAGGCATTGATCCGCGTAACAGTCTGTGTTTATTTTAAGAATACAACTTTTGTCAGTAAAATACAACTTTTGGGATTAAAGAATACAGTTTTTGAACTCCAGAGGTTGGCAGGTCTGCCACTCTGCCTATAAAAAATGTCCCAACCTCAATTTTTCATCATATAGAATTGCGTAATGCAGGCGAGACCGCCGAGAGCGTTTCCCTTGTTTATAATACGCACAACCAGTCGGCCTGTGTATTGTGATTATTATCAAATTATTAAATTAACGGTCACCGTATTTTTGTTGGAGTGGAGATGAATTGGTATGATCGGATTTAATCTACATTTTCACACATTTTGGGGTCTCAGTAAAATTACCTTTTAGGTCCTCAAAGGGCACTCGAAATGTCATCAATAAGAATAAGAGCAATAGCCATGCACTTTGAAGGCATTAGCGGACTTAAACAAGAACTCAACTGTTCCTTTAAAGGTAATACAAAGTTTTGGGACATTTTGAAAATTGGGTGGATATGGATTCTTTACATTTTTGATATATTTGGATGCCCCTGTGGATGTAGTATCAGCACTAGAAAATTTAGCCCCTAAAACACTTCTGCTTTCGAGAAAAATTGAAAATAAAAATTTACCGGTGCTTCCGATAAATTTTGATAAATTTCAAATAGCGCCTACGGCCGTACAATGGTAGCTGCGACCATGAAAATCTCAGAATGTGTAGTTGTGATTTATAATTTCCAAACGGGAATAGCTAATCGGTCGATTTTATTCAAAAAAACATTGTTTTATAGCTTAATTAATATCTTGACCTTGAGAGGGAGCTATACAACATAAAGAGTTTATTATTTACAATTTCATAACTTTAGACTCGATTTCGACCGCTACAACGATCACTGCATATTGTAGGGTCGCAAATGCTTCCAATATGTTCATTTGAACCAAATTCATGGCCCCATACCAAAACTTTGTATTACCTTTATAAACCAAAGCGCTTACAGTATTATTATTACCCCGGTTTTTGGATTCTATCCTCATTCTGCATAATACAGTGCAACCACCCCAATCCATGATTAAGCAAGTTATATATTTTTGTGATAGTAATATGTACAGCGCCATGAGCATCAAAGCCTGGCGGATACCGGCGCTATATAAATATCCACATTATAATTATTATTATTATTAAAATTAGTCGCCTAAATGCTGATCCAAGCACAATGACGTTCGAATCATACAAGGCACACATTAATTAACATCTGGGTGGAGAGGAGCCATGCATAGATAAACTGTCTTGATAAATTTCCATTCTGAAATGGCATGTCATTTTACTGAACTCTTCTAAATATGAAATACGTACGGCTCGGATCAATGCTCAATCCGAAGATCCCCTGAAGAGCGGGGTCAGGTCCATGGTTAGATTCTTGGATAGAGTATATGTCTCCGTGCTTCCAGATCCATTGAGAGGTTTGCGTACGATTTCGTTGAAACTTTCCATTGTCCAATACAAGAATCTGAAAAATCAAGAGTGTCCTGAAAATTCATATCAGCATCAAGAAAATCGGAAATTGTCTTGACGTTATCATGTCATATGAATGACCATTGATAGAAATGAAACGTTTCCCAGCAGTTTATTATTGTTTGAGTAAACTCCCGAAACTAAAAATGTCAAGTGTTGCCGTGGCGCAATAAACAAAATAAGTAGGCCTATATCAGTATTGAAAATGGTATAAAAGGGCGGGCCTCGCAATTCCCTGTACTTGCTGAATAGTATTATTATTGTCATTACAAGTATTATTATTGTCATTACAAGTATTATTATTGTCATAAATATTTGTATTATCATTATTATCATGTTTTTTATACATCACGTAAACAGTGAATGCAAAACAGCACGGTATTTTGAATTGACTTGCATGTATATTAGGGGTACTATTTGGTAGGGTCTCGGGGGTCAATTAACAACCCCCACCTCTCCTTCTGAACAATCAGTATGATTACGTGATTAAACGTACCCCTGTTCTTCATCCACCTTAATAGAATAAGGTATAGCGGTTAATCCAGTAAAATAAATCGCCCCATTCCTTGGAAATGCGATACCTTGTCCAATGTCCAGAGCTGTTATGTCCGCTTCCCATTTATGTACGATGTACAGAATGCGTGATGATTCAGGTCCTCGTGGGTCTAAGATCAAAATGAAATCGTAAATTAAAAACAGCTTGAAATAGGGGGGGGGGGCACTGGCGTACTGAAATAAAATAAATTTGAACCATGACTTATTTTCAATTCCGTGATGTATAAATGTTCGTGATATTACATTATTTTCAACAAAATGCGCGTTTCTCAATTTCTGTTGCAAAATGACACATTGCCAAATAGCCAGGAAGAGCATATGTTTTTTTTTTTATAGTCACTAAGGGGCCGTGGCCACTATAGTAACACTAGTAAAAAAAAAAATCCTTTCGAGAAGCAACTGTGACAAGCACTGCCGGCGTTCCATACTTACATCATGTAACACTGCACATGTACGGTGAAGGGGCCCAGTGGGTAAATTTAATTCAGACAAGATTAAGAGTAAAGAACGGTAGAATGAATCTCTTCTTTCTCTTATAATTTAATAAAACGGCAAAGCTTCCGCGCTTTGCGCGGAATAGGCGAAAATAAATTCAGACAAGGATGAAGAGTAAAAATTTATTGAAACGTCAAATCTTCCGCGCTTTGCGCGGGAGGGAGGGGGGAAATTGGATCCAGACAAGGATCAAGAGTCGGGGCCGTTACAATGAATCGTCTTCTTTCTCAAATAATTAAATGAAACGTCATAGCTTCCGCGCTTTGCGCGGGAAGGGGTGAAACAAAAATTAAGAGTCGAGAACGGTTCAACGGATTGTCTTCTTTCTCTAATAATTTAATGAAGTGTCAAAGATTCCGCGCTTTGCGCGGGAGTGGGGAAACTGAATTCAGACAAGAACACGATACCACGAATCGTCTTCTTTCTCTAATTTTTTAATAAAACGTGAAAGCTTTCGCACTTCGCGCGTGATGGGCGAAAATGAATTCAGACAAGGATTAAGAGTACAAATTTATTGAAAAGTCAAATCTTCCGCGCTTCGCGCGAGAGGGAGGGGGGGGGGGGGGGGACTGGATCCAGACAAAGATCAAGAGTCGGGGCCGGTACAATGAATCGTTTTCTTTCCCTCATAATTAAATGAAACGGCAAAGCTTCCGCGTTTCGGGAGGGGGGGAGGGGGGAACTGAATTCAGACAAGAACACGATACAACGAACCGTCTTCTTCCTCTAATAATTTAATAAAACGTAAAAGCTTTCGCGCTTCGCGCGGGATGGGCAAAAATGAATTCAGACAAGGATTAAGAGTAATAATTTATTGAATCGTCAAGGCTTTTGCGCGGGAGGAAGGGGGGAACTGGACCCAGAAGAGGATTAAGAGTCGAAAATGGTACACCGGATCGTCTTCTTTCTCTAATAATTTAATGAAGTGTCAAAGTTTTCGCGCGGGAGGGTGGGGAACTGAAAAATAACTTAGTTCCTGGCCCGGGGTTTATAGGGTTAAATTTGTAGACATTTGGACATTGGCATTAATATATTTGTCGGTAATTGGTTGCTCGTTTTGTCGGTAATCAGTGGCCTCTACACCCTCCCCACTCCCCAGTGAAAAAGATCTAGCGACGCCCCTGATAACGACACAGTTTATACACTCGAGATAATTTTTGCAAGTGCTACTGATGAAGTACCGGACCACCGTCTTTGTGCATTGTGCGGCATCAAAGCATATACAACGTCTCACGACTTGACATATCACTTTTCTCTAACTTCTAACCAATCAGAAGGCCTCGTTTTTTTCCAGGAAGTGCCGGTGGACATTAATGCGCCAAATGTGGTTCTCAAATTGTAAAAGATCCCTACTCTTGGAAGGGGTAGGAGAAAGCAATTTTACGTCATATTACTCCAGGAAGTGCCTGAAAATGCGTCGAATTTGGTTCTAAAATTGCAAATGCTTCTTACTCTGGGAGGGGGCCAGAACCCCCTCCCAGACCCACCCCCGCTTGGTCGCTCCATTCCCTCGCCGCTAAAGCCTCGTTCTGTCACTTCATCGTTTTACATATATTTAACCCCATGCCATTTTGTGCCCCCCCCCCGGTAAGAAATTCCTGGATCCGCCACTGATGCCCATACCCCTTGGCTTGGGGGCTCCGCCCCTAGACCCCACATTGCGAAACGTTCAGCGGGGCCTGCATGTTAGAGTGGGGTGATGCGGATTTTTTTTGCCAGCCCCCCCAAACGTTTTTGCTCATTACGCCACTGGGGGGGGGGGGGGGACTGAATTCAGACAAGAACACGATACCACGAATCGTCTTCTTTCTCTAATTTTTTAATAAAACGTGAAAGCTTTCGCACTTCGCGCGGGATGGGCGAAAATGAATCCAGACATAGATTAATAGTAATAATTTATTGAAACGTCAAAGCTTCCGCACTTCGCGCGAGATGGGCGAAAATAAATTCAGACAAGGATTAAGAGTAATAATTTATTAAAACGTCAAATCTTCCGCGCTTCGCGCGGGAGGGAGGGGGGGGGGGGGAACTGGATCCAGAAGAGGATTAAGAGTCGAGAACGGTACACCGGATCGTCTTCTTTCTCTTATAATTTAATGAAACGGCAAAGCTTCAGCAGGGGGGAGGGGGAAACTGAATTCAGAAAAGAACACGATACAACGAATTAGTAAGCATGTTATTCGTCCCTCTGTTATTAGTAACCAAGGAAGCATTCAGAAGAAAGTTGCTTAAGGACACGAATCTGGCGTGTGGCGATCGTTCTGATTGTCACGGCTGATAAGGGAAATAAGCCACAAACCTGACTTTCTTTGTGTTCATCATGTTCCAATTATCCACTTATGTTTATTATGAAGTCTGTCAAAACTGAATTATGTATTATATGGTCTATTTTTCCCCTTTCTTCACCTTGTGTCTCATTGCATGCTATACTTGTTTTGTGTTTTATCTTTTCAATTGTTTGATTGAAATGTCATAGTTTTATCGTGTTTTTTTTTTTGCCCATTGGCTGTTTTTTACACATTGTTTTAATTTATGTTGGAATTTGGAAATAAATGTTATGAAGTGAATTGAATTGAAATGAATTGATAAAGGCAAACCCATTCATGATATATTTCTTAACCCTATGTAGCCTGGGCTATTTAGAAACTGCATAGCCCCGGCTCCGGGGGGGGGGGGGGCACAGAAGTAGAAGGCTCTGTCACCCCAAGCTTTGTGCGACTGAGAATTTTTGGAGTCGGTTTTGATGGTGTGACAGGGGCATTACCTTCGCCATTGACCTAGACCGTTTTGGTCGTGACCTCGTAATGTCGGACGTCCCTGTACTTGAGCCGGTGGCGTAGCCACCTTTCAGGGAGTGTGGGGTGGGCAAGGGTCCAATTTAATCGTGAAGGGGGAAGAGAGATCTATAGAGAGGGGGAGAGACAGGGGAAGAGAAAAAGGAGGAATTAAGAGAGGGTGGGAATGAGCAGAGAGTGAAAGCTAGAGAGAGAATACAAGAGGAAGAAATAATTATAGAGAAATGGAGAGTAGGAAAGGATAGAAGACCCTCCTATACACTCCATCGTTTCGCTCCCTCGCATTTCACTGCCCTTGTCGACTTCCTCTCCAATGACGGCAAACACCCCCCCCCCCCTCCATTAAGAATGGCTTCTCCATTGCTCCAGGCATTACATGTAAAACTGAGCTGATATACATGCTTTTGAAAAAAAAAGGTTTCGAACAAATTCCAATGTACTTTGTGTGCAGCGAGTTTAAAAGTATACAGTCTGCAATATATACTTTTCCTCTGGTCCTGCAAAAGTAGGTCTATAATATTCTCCCTTTACAAAAGGAAGAACTAAAGTTGTTTAGGATGTTATTATTCTTTATGTCGTCATGAGGTACAAGGGCTGAAATTTAGGCCAATTAAGGTCAACTGTTCTTTCTAAAAACAATGAAAAAAAATAATGAAATATTTAGGTCGCGGTAACCAGGTTACTGTCTGGTGAGGTTAAATACACAGAATATACATCTTCATTCGATTTGTTAAAACTGCATATGCAACCAGTCGATACTCAATGAACTGAAAGAAAAGGTTCTTAAGACAAACGTTTCCCTATAAAAAAAGATTAGCTGAGAGAAAACTCTCCCATGCTGTAAAGGGAATTCCATTCTTATATCAAATTGTTGATTAATGAAAATAGAAATACCAGGGCAGCGTCTTATATAGACTTGCTATTGATCCGAATTAATCGCAAGATTGCAGTCTCCTATCTCTTATGTACTAATTGTGATTGATATCGATAACACATACGTTGTGATTAATAACAACTATTTGTAAGAAAGGGCCCAGATTAAGACTTTGGTGAAAATTTCATGAAAAAATGGATGACTAGTACCACAAAATCGAAGAAAAGCAGTGACCTCAGTATTACTAGCTTAATTCGATTAACAAAAAGGATTTATGCATTTTGCGATGGAAATTGGATGAAAACTAGGCAATCTTTGAAGTTGCAATCAACCAGACTCAAATTTTCAACGAATTTTCTAAATTCGTTAAAAGTTCGATTATCCAGGAATAGTCCCAACTCCCTGATTAATCTGATGCCTGGCTGTATACGTACATAGTTCGCATGATTGTGATTGTCATAATAAAGTAATTACTTATAAACGAAAAGCTTATAATATTTTTTAAAGAATGATTCCCATTGATCTATGTGAATTTGAAAGTTTTTTAATCCCAGAGTCTGTTCTTCTTTCTTTTTCTTTTATTTTGTGATAACAAACCAAATAAGTGTCCCGCTCTCCCGATGTCATTTCTGCTAACCGATTTGAAAGGACTGTTATTATATTGTATAAGCTGGACAAATATCTTTTTTTATTTCATGTTTATATCATGGTGTAAAAAACAAAATAAACACCAGACAAATTACCTTGATATGTTATGTATGTATTCAAACTTCGTTAATTTTCCTCTGTACCGGTATTTGCAATCTTCAATTTGTAGAGCGCCTTTCAGGGAAACTTTGTTTAAATAAAAACAACGAATAAATGAATACATGATAAAATGAAGGATCATTCCAAGAACCATCAAACTATAAAACGTGACTTGCCTTGTATTATTGTCTACACTAAATCGATTAGCTTCCTATCGCTTACATCTGTAGTGCCTAAGGCCATCGAATCCTGATTACCTAATATCATGCATCATATAGAGAGGTCTATAGACCTATACAGGAAGGGTGTTAGTTATAGTATTTCCCGGAAAATACTGATGAATATGCCCTTCGATGGGGCGACATTTTGTTTAGATGTCATCGTTATGTTGTGTAGATCTCACGAAATGCATTGTGGGAAGATGCAAGTCATCACAGGGTCGGTATGGATGAATGTCATTGTTATCAAATCAAACGTTTCTAAATCCCTGGGATGGCAAAAAGCAAACAGATATAACAAAAACACGTCAGATAATGCTCAATAATCAATCGCCATATTTTATTCTGACAGCTAGATTTTTAAAATTTTTAAGACGGGGTTTATTAGGAACAATGAAGGAGTATTACTATTAGGACATGAAGGATAAATTGCTATTAATCTGTTGAATTCTGAATTTCCATTCGGTTCCATTTTGGAATGGGTGAAAAAGCAACTCCTCAAAAATAGTCAATTAATGAAACCATTAATTTTGGCTGGTTCTTTGAATGTGAATAAACGTTTTATAGCAATCCAAGAAATGCATGGGACATAAAACAAAGACAAACCTTAAAGGGGGGGGGGTAGTATTGATTTAAAATAATTGTCATTAGTCTCTCCTAACGCACGTGACGTATCCTGCACTGCATGGAGCCGGTGTACTCCCGGATCCCCTTTAAGTTTACACCCCCCCCCCCCGAAGCATACCGATACAGCCTGCAGGGGGTTTATAGTATAGGAGGCTATCTAGACATATTCCTCCTCCCAACATCAGAGTAAGACCCCCCCCCCCCCTTTATACAAGTCTGGATACGCCACTGTGCATACGTCACAGCGGTCATGTTTGAAGCCGATGACCTGAACCTTTTAAACCATGTTTGCAGTGAGATTAAGAAGGGTGAGTGCCCGACCCTCTTTTAATCTCACCAGACGTATGATTAATCACGATTATATTAAAGAACACGATTAACTAGATGATTATTTTACTATAAACCTATCAACTAGATCATTATTTAACTATAAACCTATCAACTCTATGCTTTATGATTAGTCATTCTGTTTCTTCTCCTCCTCCTTCTTCTTCTTCTTCTGCTGCTTCGTCTTCTTCTTCTTCTTTTACTTCTCCTTCTCCTTCTCATTCTTCTCCTCCTCCTCCTTCTTCTTCTTCTTCTTCTTCTTCTTCTTCTTCTTCTTCTTCTTCTTCTTCTTCTTCTTCGTCTTCTTCTTCTTCTTCTTCTTCTTCTTCTTCTTCTTCTTCTTCTTCTTCTTCTTCTTCTTCTTCTTCCATTATGTTTGTATTTAGTGTTTCAAACAAAATATTGATGTATGTCAGTCATATCCACTGTAGCATGTAAATTCATACCAAATCAAAATTATGATTTATGTCTATGTAAATCTAGAAATATTAATTTTATATGGTGTACGTGCGAATATTTTACATGCATAAAAGTTAAGTCAATAATCAAATGTTATGCAGGGTATTTTTAGGTACTATGGACTATGTCGTGAAATAAAAGTACCATAATCATCCCTTGCAACTTTGATTATAATAAACACAAGGCTTTTATCACTTGATTTCATATCGGATAGAGATTGACTACATTTTTTATTTTCAGCCGATTAAAAAAGAAAATAGTAACCTTTGTATGAAATTCTTCCGTCCGGTATAACTCACACTGAATTTGTTGCAAATGTCAAATTTATTTTCAATTTGCATTTCGTGGCTCATTAATTACAAGAATCGCCACCCTTATTATGTTTATAGAAAAGACCATTTCCAGTCATATCAGCCAATGTTTATTGGAAACCTTAATAATGTCATTAATAATAAAGAAGTTATGGATGTTTAAGGTTATTTTAGAACAATTACTTGACAGTCTTTAATAAGTTCATTAACCAAAGAAATGGAGTATACCTCACGGTAAACATACACTTCCCCAGCAAAAGCTATAATTACAATCATATAAATTCGATTTTTTTTTTTCAAAGACATTTTAATTGCTTGTGGATTACTTCTGTGCAATAATCATCGATATACTATTCATTGATATTATCATCATATAGTCGATGTAGGGCCATGATAATTGCATAAAGGAGGGCATCGTACTCTGCAAGGCCATGGGGACGATAAGAAACACAACCCCAATCGTCAGAGTCTAGAAAAACTTTGCCTAGTCATCCAGAGCCTTGGACCCCATCTGGGGGTGTATAGAGACTTTTTTTGGGTAAACGGGCACGATTACAAAAATATCTGAAAGGCAAGAAAAATAGAAAAATACAAAAAAATACATTAACAAATGACAGAAAGCAAAGCAAAGAAGACAAATTAGTGACATTTAGTTGCTTTTGAGGTGACAAATCAAAAGGGGCTCTTCTTTCTGTTGTGAATATGAGGTAAGCCAAATAGAATTTGAAAGCGGCGCAGACAAATACTGTGCCCCCTTGATTCGTCACTGCACTCTCGCGGCATTATCTTGATACAATCCGATCCAAGACCTTAGCATTTATCACGAAAATGTAAATAAGTAAGACACCGTCAACCCACTCATGTCCGTCAGTAGATAATAAAATATCGAAAAATGAATAATCTTAAACAATCAGCCTCTATCGCAAAAAGTTGTTGGACCAAATAGAATATTTGACAAAAAAAGGGCAGGATTTTAAGAAATAAAATGACTCTAGTTTCAGATGGATGTCCAGATATGAGTTACAATGAGAGGAAGAGAGAGAGGGGGATATATATATAGAGAGAGAGAGAGAAGAGAGAGAGAGAAAGAGAGAGAGGGGGGGGGGGTGGGCCTAGGGTTAGAGTGGCATACATCCGAAACAATGTGTACAATAATTTTTATTATAAGACAGTTACTAATGACGAATGCATTCAGGGCAAGTCCCATAACAACCACAATTTTTACGACACAGTGTATCTATTTTTGAATAAAAACAAGCTATTAAGGCAGATGATTATCAATTGTAAGATATCAAAGCAAACACAATCATCTGGACTTTGCTCCCAAGAATGCTACCTGTTGGGTCGATGTTGCACGTCTTGGGTAACTATCGATCTGGACTAAACTGGTTCCGAAGTAGGTTGGCTGTAGTCTGCCTGCACAAACTCTATTTTGACACTTTAAAGACAATTCCTGAAAGCGTCGAACCTAGCCTAGCTCTGGCAGTCGCTGGCTGTGTCAAGAGATGTAGCTATAGTATCAAGCCTACGGAGCGCAGTAGACCGTGCAGTCTAATTAGTTTAGTAGTTCAGACACTTTGTTGCGTACTACGACTGACAACGGCTTACGGCTGCTCACTAGGCTAGATAGACAGTGATTAAAAACTATATATAATATCATGTGCTTACTGTTTTATGTAACCTAGATCTTAATATTTCTTGATCTCAGAGGAGAACGGCGCATATAGATCGGGGAAATTAGTTTAAGTCTCTTGTTCGGTTCTTTAGCAATTCTATAAATAAGGTTAGACTTAAAGTATTATGCTTTTTGTCTGATCATGGTGATGTGCTGTAGTCTTTTATTTTTTCCAATATTTTGTCTCTTTTCTCCCGCCTCGTATAGTCTCGTCTCGTCTCTCGATTTGTTGTTGTTGTTGTGTGTGTGTACACTTCTTGTTTCTTATACCACTTTTTTCCCTAATGTATTCTTAGGTAGTAACAAATATGTACTCCCAATATGTTGATGTTGTTGCTTATTTATACACCAACCAATTATTTGGTCCAGAGAGCTCTAGAGGACCCTAAAACTTACAAGCTCTGCTTTTACCAGGGTCTCCTCGTCTTTCTTTTAGTTCAATTTGTTTTTATCGTTGCCTTAATTTGTTTTTTTGCATTGTGAATTTGTAATGATCTAATGCTATGCTCTATGTGACATTTGAAAGAAAGAAAGACGAATAAATATCTTATCTTATCTTAGGCTATCTATATGTACGTCTCGCAAAGTCTAGAATTTGTAACCTCGATCCATTTCCCGAGATAATTTTTTGATTCCAATTTATATATTCATCAATACAACTAAACATGAGGAATTTTATATGAGTTTATAACATGAGCATTTTTGATGATGGTGAGTATCAGATAAAGCAATATAAAAATGTAGAGTATTTGCAAGAAAATATAATTGATTGTACTTCCGAAAAAAAAAATATTTTTAATGATTTCGTAAACTACTATACATGTACTCGAGATTATGTCTCCATTCGTTAGAGTATAGGTTTATATGTTTCTATTTGTTTCAATGAAACTAAAAAAAAAATATATTGTCGATTATTATAAGAAGATTCCCCCAAATATCTGGAAAGATATTTTACTACATTTACATTTAAGAACAGTAGTAAGTTTCCAGCATCTACTGAAATACTTTGTCTTAGATCCATTAAAAAAAAATCCTTGATTTAGCTCGTGCTGCGATGATACACCCACAACAAAAAGTGAGTCATTTGACACATTTAAGCATAATTTTCGTGAGTCAGGTGTAAATTGACTCATTAGTAACAACCAATGAGTCTCTATTGACTCATTTATATTTCACCAGTGTGTCAATCATGAGCTGACGCATTTGCAAAATGCTTCGACTGACTCACATGGTCGTAAAAAATGAGTCAAGATCGACATAAGAGCATTTTAGAAGAAAAAAGTGAGTCAACTTGAAAGTGAGGCTGTATGCATGCGCGCGCATGCTTTCGTGACGTCATCCAAAATGCGCATTCTCGAGCCATATTTGAATTCCCGATCGACGACGCGACGTCGCCATCTTATATCTTGGATTCAGAAGAGTTTTGACTGCAGCTAGTGAAAAATTGGTACGCATAATTATTCATATGGTTTTAAACGATGATTTTTATGACTGAATTCGTGGGCTGAATCTTCTGATTATTATAATGATGCATGCGTTCATTTTACGATATCCGCACTCGAGTTGATGAGGCTGTTTGTAACTTAACTATAGATTCTCACTATGAACATGACAGACAATGAAAGCGGACAAAATATACAGTTCCTCAGGAAAACAAAGGAACATCCCTTCACTGCTATTATGTAAAAATGTGTAGAACAGGTGAATATGCATGTGACACCTGTTCTACACATTTTTACATAATAGCAGTGAAGGGATGTCCCTTTGTCTACCTGAGGAACTGTATATTTTGTCCGCTTTCATTGTCTGTCATGCTCATAGTGTCTACTGTATCGCACGAAGCCGTGTCGAATGAAAACATGCATGATCTTGCATCATTGTTTTATACAACGAAACTCCTAGATCCTTGTTATTTGATGTAAAACGAATTAATTCAAGATTGTTTCGTGACAGTATGGGTGACAAATAAATCTCAAGTTAAGGCTTAATTTAGTGCGTACAAAGTAGATTTTTCAGATTCGGGTAGCGGGACCACCGATTACATCGCTAAAATGTGATATTTTAGGATATATTTTCCATTGCAAATGTGGACAGTGACTCTGGCATGGTATGGTATGTGTGTGATAGGCCTAGGGAGTAGGGGGGTCTATGTCATGATGCACCCACAACAAAAAGTGAGTCACCCTTACTCAAATTGATGAGTCACTGGTTTGTCCGTACAGCGAAACACTTGAAGGATCATGTGAGTCACTATGACTCGATACAAATGAGTCTTATTTATCTAAGACTCACTTCAAGTGAGTCTTTAAGACTCATTTGTATCGAGTCATAGTGACTCACCTGATCCTTCAAGTGTGTCGCTGTACGGACAAACCAGTGACTCATCAATTTGAGTAAGGGTGACTCACTTTTTGTTGTGGGTGTAATTATAAAACTTTAGGTCAGTCAGGAACCCCATGACTTTTACAAGCCGGTCGCCTGTATGGTTATCAAGATATTTATGATTGAAAATCGAAATCAAATTTTGCGTTTGCCAAACGGTTTTCATAACAGTCTATTGGAGAAAAACGAGTATGGTAAAACTTGTCACTCAAAGGTTTTTACTTTTTTGAGGCACTACTTGATTAATTTGAATTTGAAGCGCAATTTTGTTAGGGCTTCAATATATTTATCACAGACATGTATTGATAACACGTAGGGCCGTGCATCTCAGATCTACATTGTTAAACGATCCCTTTGAAGTGACTACTGCGGGAACAGAAATATTTAAAAAAGCAATGTTTTTATTGAGAAAAAAAATGCACAATGGGCATCCTCATTGTGAGGACAACCACATCCCTTTATTATAATCATCAATTGTGATTATACTGAATTCAGTGGGTTCTATCATTTATAATGTACCTACTGTCACCAAATGGAAGGATGTCGAGAGAGTGAAATACTTCCGGTTGATGTTGCTTTGACTAATACTGCACTTTGAAACGCAACCGATCTTTGAAAGATTTTTTGGTTTAATATTAAACATTCCCTCGCCTAGTTTTCAATATATAATCATTGGGAGATGAGCATTGCATATGCGATGAATGGAAAGTGAAATGGGAAAAAATATTTTTAATATGATTTCATGTAAATCGCGTCTAAACTGTATAACATTCCATTAATTTTAGTAGATGCTAACGCAATTATGCATTTAGTTCTTCTCTATGACGACAAAGCAATTGCAGAACTCAAGTTAATTCATCGGTTACACCGGTGTGAAGATATAAACAACATACCCCCCCCCCAGCACCGCCCCTTCGTTTCTCATGTTCTGAATACGCCATTTCTTCATGAACTAATATATGATAAAAGCGTAAAAATTATTTTTAATTATCCATCTAACACCTCACTTTTTTCCCTCTCGTGAGATACTGGTGTTATTTATGTTCTTGCTTTTAAAGGTAGAGACCCGTTTTGGAAACGCCCCCCTCTCAAAAAATGAAATGGAAGCTCTTATTACCAATCATGTGAAAGAATATGTTTTGACTAATACGTGATCATACAAATTTTGCCGAAAAACCGCCTACTAATTGATATATTTGGTAAATTATTATATCTATTTGGACCTGATAGATATAACGCACGTATCGCGCACGTGTGCGTTGTCCCATATACATCTTTCTGTGTACAGTGCTTGTAACTTTACCAAGACCGGGCCAAATTTCTTATCATTTTGATGATTCCAGAACCTTGCAGTACACACCAATACTTATATGCTAGATGATCAACCTTTTCTGATCAATTCCACAACGTTTCTTTCACAATGCAATCGCTTGACCAGAACTAGTCTTTATCTTTAATGTCTTTGAAAGCTTGCCATTTTATATAATTTATATTACTAGCTAATTACATTCCGCAAGCATTGTAGGCCTATCCTTTCAGTAGAATGAGAAATGCCCTACTCGTTTTGACAGGCAATTAATACCTTAAATCACATAACACTTATCTCTTGTGTAAATACGGGCATTCCCTTAGACACGTTCCCGGCCAATCCCCTAATTTCATTTCTCTCTAAATGTCTCGTCATGCTTGTCAAATAATGATCATTTTCTTAGAATGAATCACGAGGGCTTCGAAGTCTAGCTCCACGTCCTGATCAGGCCAGAACCGGTCCTGGTTATCCTGTTCGACAGAACTATAGTATAGGTGTAGTCATGGATATCGTTATATATAGCGAGGAGATGGTTCGAGATCAGTGACTCGTCTCATCGCTATGTTGAAATTATGTTAGAAGTCCGCGCAATATATAGCTTTCGTTTTACAATGCGTGTCGTCATTGCATACCATTAACATTAATATCATTTTCGTGAAACATGATGCATTTTGTCGCGTGGTAAAGATTATGATTTATGGGTTAGTATAGAGGTTTCTGTTACATAGACGGAAGTGAAAATTGACATTAATTCCAGTCTGCCATTGTTCACTCTGCTTTTCTATAAAAAAATGTCACTTCCATTTCTCATCACATTCTCATTCTCTATATCTGTCATTATCTGTCTGTGTCTGTCAATCTGTCTATCTGTCTATCTGTCTCTCTGCCTCTCTCTCTCTCTCTCTCTCTCTTTCTCCCTCTCTCTCATTCTATCTGACTATTTTCTTTCATTCTTTTTTTTTTCTCTCTCTCTCTCTCCCTCTCTTTCTCTCTCATTCTATCTGATTATTTTATGTCATTCTTTCTCTCTCTCTCTCTCTCTCTCTCCCTTCTCTTTTATCTCTTTTCCATCTGCATCTCATTCATTCTTTCTGTATTAAGTACCGATTTTTTTTTCTCTCGCTCTTTTTTAAAGTCTGCTTCAATTCATTACCATGGTTACCCTTTAGGATAGTAACACTATAGACTTAGTCACCATGGTTACAGAGGGAGGAGTCACTTATTGTAGGCTACTTTGTTTCTTTAGGCCTTCTACGATGTCATCAATTATATCACCTACCCCCCCCCCCCCCGCCCTCAAAAGAGAACCCTTCTATCATTCCAAATGTTATCGATGAATCTCTATCCTAATGCCATTTTTTGTTTTTAATAGTGGGCCTTTGGTCTTTACAAACTACAATCAAAGGAAATTTGGCAAAGTGGGCGTCAGCATTTATAGAAATGTCTACAATTTCTACTTGAAAAAAGAAGGAAAAATACTGACTTTACAATCTTGAACTTCTCCACATCGGTCAAAAGGGGGATGCCCTTTTATTTGCATAGAAAGGTCGCAAGTCGTTTGCTTAATACGGTCACCTTGTATAAGTGTGGTAAGAAGGACTTAAGTTGACCCTCAAGGCCGAGGCTGACATGGAATACGTCATGTAGGCCTACCACTCTGTGGTAACTTGTAAGAGGAAAATATGTCAGGGTTTTAATGAGTTCATTTAGAGCCTCAAGACTAATGCATCATGACTAATGTCAGCCCTTAAAGCCCCACTGTCCTACTTGTCGCTACTTGTTCCCTATATATATAAAAAATTCCCAATTGGTGCCTGTTGGTCCCCCATGATCCTCTATTTCTTATGTTATTTGAGAGCTGAGTTGATGAGATAGCCACCTGTCAGTGACCACCATGTGTGGTCTAATCCCTCCTAGACAAACTAGTAATGACGGTCTTTAAAAATCATCTATGAACAGTAAATTATTTTACATCTGATGAAAGGGCCTTTTATCCCAAATCATTTAGTATCATTTTTGTGTGGTATGTGTTCACGCTTGGATGAAAAGGAGGCATTATTGTTTGCACTCTTTCATAAGATGTATAATAATTTTCTGTTCATTGATGATTTATAAAATAATTAGCAATTTTCTATGTGTAAACTTTTGTTTTGACTAACACTGTATAGCGAATCATTTGATAATGACGTGTTCATTGTTATCACCGACTCATTCAATTAAACAATGCATGTTTGTATACTGTTTGGGCGGGATGAATGTTTACTACGAAAAATTCAACATCCACGGTTATCTGTTATCGTGAAGAGTTGTAATCACCTCTCTACAACCTACTGCACTTTCGTTGGGTCATTCAGCCAATGTTGTGATTTGTTTCCAGTAGCAAAATGCAAGGTTCAATTTACTATACTAACCGAGTCCTTCAACAAATTTCGTTAAAAAAAAAAGAATTCTAGTCATGCAATTGCAATGTGAAAGACACAGTAAAGTAATCAGGGTAGATTGATTGTATTTCGAGGTTTTTAAATCATCAAAATTGAGTACACTTTGCTGGAAAATTAAAATATACAACAATACAGTGAATATCACTGTACACAAATTAGGTGTGTGGAGCTACGCTCACAATGTACCAAGTAAGTTGTTCCAAACTCTTATTTCTATTCGTATTACAAATATCAGAGCATTTTTTTTAAGAGAACATTATTTTTCAGGGAATATTTCTTCTTACACTCTTCCACTAATGGAGAGAATGTGCGTTTAGAAAGCTTCAATAATGTGTTATTTTTGTTTACCTTTACAAGATCAAACATTATATAATCCAAACCCTAATCCTACAGACCCCACCCGAAACTAAATTCCATCCAAACACCAAACGTCAGTCCGCAGCGTCCGCGAATTCGCACGTATTTACACAAGTCGTATGCAAGCTTTGTACGGTAAAAACGGACATTAAGCAGAAAACATTGGTACTTGAAAATTACGATTGCATCAATGTTTCTGTATGTATTTTTATCATTTATGTACCAATATAAAGAAGATAGACCAAATAATCCATCGTTACAAAACATCAAGATATTTTTTTAACGTTAACATGCTCTAAAAAGAGCATTTAAAACAGTCTAAAAAACATAGCAACTTAACGATATGCAGCATTAAAAAAATATATGAAAACGCTACTGCATCAAAAAGTAATTTGGTTCATTGTGATGATAAATATACAAACTTTCCAACCATCACTGTTTCCTTTGTTTTACTTCTTTATACCAGTCAGGAACACGGTAAATACAACACCATGTTCATTCCAACATATTCAACAGCGGTGACACAGACGATATGCGTGGGTCATCAGTATATGACGTCATGTGCTAACCGGGGGATACTACGTTATATCTAGCTTTGCGTCGATTATCGATGTTCTGTGTCTGTGCGCTGGACATGAACACGCACGGAGGATAGACGGTGATTAGGGATATCCACGTATTACACTCTGGTGCGTAACCCCCGGACGTAGAGGCTTTCTATTGCCCCACATACTCATTGTTGTGTATCATACTCATGCGCTACTTAATAATAGAAGTCTACAGAGCTGCAGAGTACAAGTTGGATGCGGATACGTACTCAAGTACAATCAAGTACACTATAGAATACCACTTCCAGAATGAATAGGGGACAGTGGGGAGGGTTTAAGTGTCTTTATGTGCTATTTTTGGCCAGGCTTTGATATCATTTTAACAAAGACACATTTTTTCTTTCTCAAATGTAATTTGTGAAAAAAAAAACTTTCGGGGGGGGGGGAGCATTTGGCATTGGTATTGTGATTGAAAAATAAAATATGATTGTTCCCATCCCTGCTTATAAATTTCATGGCTGTATTGCAGGCGGTTGGTTGTAAAAGTTCTGAAATGTGTTTTTATTTAAATTACAAACCATGGACTAATCAATGATTTTTTATTTTGGTAATCCCCAGGCATTCTTTGATAGTAATATTTTATTTGATGTTTCTTTTGTCAATTTATGTAACTCCAGTGCATGTGTATTTTTAGAAATAAAATAATTACAAAATTCTTTCCCTCATTCTCTTTTCTGTTTGTTTTTGTTTTATAGTGACCCGCAAAATATATATCTGATTATTTATTTCCTGTTTTTGTTTATATGGTAATGAGCATCGGATAAAAATTTTAATGTGTGGTGGGTTGAAAGGGCGCAAATGAAATTAATAATATTCTAATTTTGACCTTCAACATCATTATCACAATCATCAAAGTCATCATCGCCATCACGATCATTATCATCATCACCACTAATACTATTAACATCACCATCATAATCACTGTCATCATGATCATCACCATCACCATTGCCATCATCATAATCACCATCAGCATTATCACCATAGCCATCATGATCAACGTCAGCATTATCACCATCACGATCATTGCCATCACCACCATCATTATCACCATAGCCATCATGATCATCGCCATCACCATTGCCATCATCATAATCACCAAAGCCATCATGATCATCACCATCAGTATTATCACCATAGCCATCACAATCATCATCCTAATCACTGTCAGCATTATTACCATAGCCATCACCATCATCATCATAATCACCGTCAGCATTATCACCATCAGCATTATCACCATAGCCATCACCATCATCATAATCACCGTCATCACCAATTCACCATAGCCATCATGATCATCGCCATCGTCATCATTATCACCATACCTTGTTAAACAAAAAATATATTTTTAAGACTACTACTAATGATAAATAATTATAAATGAAATTGGACTAAAATAACATTTCCATTTTATAATATTCATATTTTATTTATAAACTGACTTTGACATGTATGTTGAAAACTTGAGACCAGTGAAAAATATACAGGGGGCTCAGGACGAAATAGCCCCCGAAATGCCCGAAAAAGAAGATCAAATTTGCATAGAGTTCAAAGCAAAACAAATCTTAGAGTGTTATTTATATGCAGGCAAGCTTGAAAAGTAGCCCCCGAAAAATAAATATTAATTTTTTCCCTGCTTGAGACCATTACTTGCATAACATGTATCACTGAGAATAAAAGTATTATCAGAGTAAAACATCTTTAAATTGTATAACGGTGACAGTTCAATCAGTTTTTTATTATAATAAATGCTTTGTTCATGTAAAGCTCTGGAATCCCACCTTCGAAGATACAAAAATGTAATCACTTGAAATGGATTTTTCTTTTACTGAAAGAATAAACTGAACAAAATCCTTCTCGTCCTTCTCCCAAACTCCGCTTTCAAGATTGTTTGTTCCTATATGAAGTCCAGCAAATGCCGATCCAGAAATGCAATGGAGACTGATGTGTGAAGTCTGTGTCTTAGTTAATTTGTTGTCAATGTTCCGCAAGTTTCGATGGTCGAGTGCATCCGTCAGAAAAACAACAACATCTACATCTAAGGTGGTACTGGACAGGACCAATTGGTATATACATCCAGACTTCCGTGGCATTGCAAACTGTCAACAAACATCACAACTGAGGGTGCAGAGTTCAAAAATAAAAATAAAAAGGTGCTCATAAAAATACAGTGGGTTGCAGACATCATCTAATTTTAAGATGAAGTAGAGCCACATCGACGCCCTAGCCCGCCTGTGTACAGCTGCGCTGAGTGGTCATTCTGCATGTAGCTCCAAACCTTGATATTGAAAGACTTGGCTGATGTTGACTTTGATGATGGTGGCTGCCGGCTGGTAGTTGATTCCATTGCGAAATGGTACGAGGATAGAAGCTGTTCTTGTATTCTTCGGTCCTGGCAAATGACAAATGATAAGAAGGAATATAAAATGACTTAGTTCAGGTATGGGGATTTTAAAAGATCTGATCAAAGTAGCTAGCCATTTATGGTAGACAAAAACCTGCTTGCATTAAAAAAAAATTAATGAAAACAAATTACAGGTGTCAAATTCATGAAGTTTTCCCTTCATTTTTCCACATGTCCACAAGTTGTAAAATGTAAGTGTTTAACTTTGGCTTTTTGTTTCGATTCTGCTTTGTTCATAATCATAAAACAACTCGCACAAGGGAAATGCTGCTTATTTCTAGGGCTGGTTGTAAAGTTTGAGTTGACCAGAACCAAAGGCACAACCAAACTAGTTTGAGAAAGGTAGATATTAATAATATAATTATCTGAGTCTGACCAGACGCCAGAGTCACTGTTTAACTCTCACAGTTGACTGTTAAATTCGTGTAAATATAAAATGGATTAAGCATAAATATTATCAAGAGAGCTTGCTAATTTAACGGGATAGTAGTAGTACACGTAAGCCGAGGGCCCCAGATCAGATATGGCTTTGTTTTATGACGGATCGGTACAGAAAAGGCTACGTATGGGACCGGTACGCGGTCGCGGTGATGACTATGAAAGTGCGGCCATGTTGGCGAAACGTACACTTTTCGCGCCATATCGGCAAAAATGAGTGATTTTAACGTAGCCGTCACACAACTTCCGGTTGAAAATCGAAAACTGAGTAACTTTCATGGCCATAAAAGCTAATAAAATACATCGTGCATCAATCGAACTCTGCGCTTTTTCACTTCTGCCAACATTGTTCTTGTGAAAAATCAAACAATTGGGGAAAAACATCGTTTATACCAGTCAGGAACACGCTAAATGCAAGTTAATGTCAGAATACCTCCTACGAAAGAAGGAAAATATGGACACATTTCAATGAATATTTACAATCACTTAGATGCGGTAAAATTAGGAAAATTTCATATCAAAATACGTAGAAAAGTATGGAGATACACTTACCCCTACATGCTACGCAGCACAGTGAAAGCCATAGCAGCTGCGATAAAGTTTGTTGACCTGTGCAAAAGTCTCGCGAAATCTCGCAAATCGCGGGACACGAAATACGACTATTTATCGCACTTCCGGGTGCTGTGTAAATTTGGGCATTCTGCCTAATTATCGCGGGCGTTGCGGACTGACTGTTTTGACGGAATCGGAATAAAAGCAAAGCAAAGATGTCGAAGAACTGTTTACCCCGAAGCATTGTTGCGAAGCATTATTGCGAAGATCATTCTAAATATGATGACCTCGAACAATGAGGGAGCACTAACGATTTGTTGCGTCTCGTCTTGGCCTCAGACGTTGCGTGCATCGTCAATAATTTCCCAGCAAGCAAAGAGATCGAGATAAATAGAGAAAGTGAGTGAAAGAAAAGATTGACAGACAGACGGAAAGAGAGGGAGGGAGACAGAGACACAGAGAGAGACAGAGGGATGGGCAGGGAGAGGGAGAAAGAGAATGCGGAGAGGGATAGATCGAGAAAGAGAAGCATGAGAGGAAAAAAGTGAAAGTAAAACTTCCTTTTCTCTCTTCTCATTCTTCTTCTGACCCCCATTCTTTACCGTCTCTTCCTATTTCTCTTCTTCCTTACACCCATCATCCATATCATTTCATTGTTTTTGTTTGCATACTTTGCTTTTTGAGTTATTATACTTTTACCTTAATATGATGAATGATACTGTGTCAAAATTATTTTGAGGAACGTAAATTCTACAAGCTATATGTTTTTATTAAGTTTTTTTTTTCACATGTAATTTCGAAATTATTTAGTGTAAATGCCATACAAACTTATGCTGTGTAGATGTCTTTATTGTTCACAAATATCAATTTTTGTAAACATGCTATGCTTTCTTAATGTTTTGTATTTTTTCATGTGAAATAAAAGAAACTAAACTGAAAATTGAAGTGAGAGAAAGTGAAGGAGGGGGAGGGGGGGGGGTAATGAAACATAAAAAAGTAAACAGTACGCACCTTTGTTACACAGTCAAAACAGTAATCATTGAGACAATGAATGAATGAACTAGATTGTTGAAAGTCACGGGAAGACAGAAAATGGAAGGAAACCAGTCTGATTGAGATGAGTAGAGAAAGAGAGAGAGAAAGGAAGAATAGATAGACAGAGTGAGAGAGAGAGAGAGAAAGAGGCAAGATAGACAGACAGACAGACAATCAGATATAGAGAGAGAGAGAAAGAGAGAGAGTGGAGAGAGAGAGAGAGAGAGAGATGGGCAGACTGGGAGAAAGAGAAGCGAGAGAGGGAAATAGTGAAAAGTGGAGGGAGAGAGAGAAAAAAAAGGAACGATGCTATTGAAACATAAAAAGTAAACAGTACGCACCTTTAATAGTAATCATTGAGACAATGAATGAATGAACTAGATTGTTGAAAGTCACGCCGGGAAGACAGAAAAGTGGAAGGAAACCAGTCTGATCGAAGCCCCAGAATGTTTTGTTCCTCTCAGCCGAAACTTCCAAAAGTAAACATTTGAAGTACAACATCTTTGACATTGAGCTGTCTACTTCCTCGCCCAAATTGTAACCTTTTCGTCATAAATGGGGTCAGTTCACTATAAAGTTTCTATTATATTGCAGAGGAAACGATTAGAAAGTGATCACAGATTATTGATCTGACATTTTGCTCCTGGCTTTATTTCGCAAAGTAGTAGTAGTAGTAGTAGTTGTAGTAGCAGTAGTAGAAGTAGTAGTAGTAGAAGTAGTAGCAGTAGTAGCAGCAGTAGTAGTAGTAGTAGTAGTAGTAGTAGTAGTAGTAGTAGTAGTAGCAGTAGTAGTAGTAGTAGAAGTAGAATGGTTTTATTAGAGCAACTGCAAAATGGTAGCTTGAAAGCTAAATTACATTGCAAGTTTTACAAGCTCAGTTTTAAAAAGCATTTCAACAAAACTTCGATATAGACAAGTACAAATAATACACATTAATATAGATCATAACGGTTATTACATATTCCATACTGGCAAACAAATTGATGATACAAAGAGAATAGATTCATCATTATTATTATTTTTGTAATCATTGTTAAGTGACGAATATTCATATTTAAAAAAAAATTGAGGCTGATTAGTTGAGTTATAACAAGTAAATACTGAAGATTTGTTTGATTTAACGTAGGTTTAGGGTTAAGGTCGAAATTTAAGTTTATGATGGTTATGTTTAGTAATATTGTATCAAATTATTCCCCCCCCCCCCCTCTCTCTCTCTCTCTCTCTCTCTCTCTCTCTCTCTCTCCCCTTTCTCTCTTTTCTCTAGCAAATGATAAAACGGTAACTGTTTGGAACCACTCTTTCACTTGTACCGCTTTAAGTTTTTGTTTGATTGTAATGATTAATTAATTGATTTATTCATTCATTCATTCATTTATTTATTCATGTATTCATTAACTTATTCATTAAAAAAACACCTATATATTATGTTGATATTTTATGGGTTTCTTGCCTGTGCAGCCTGTCTTTCTACTTTGCAATTCAATATTCTATACGTCATCTATTTATTTTTCTTTCTTTCACGATTTCAACCTTTATTGTGCAATCCTTTTGATTGACATATGATCAATGCTAAGGGATCCGATTTAAACACAATAGTCTGACTTTTCCATAAATTTAAAGACCCCCCCCCCCCCCCCCCCCCATCCCATTGCGAAAGGTGAAGGAAAGATAATGTCCTTGGAAAGCGCCATCTTCTATTGTGACGTAGAACTTTGATTGTGCAACAATGGACAGAAGCTGAATAGTCTCACACTCTACGCGCAGACTCTAATTTGACACTACAGTACGATTCCCAAATCCTTGAGCAGAGCCTAGATTCAGCTCTGTTAGCCTTTGACTGTGTCTAATACGAGCAGTTTAAGTACAGGGTCTATGTAGTATGCTGTCAGCTTAGTCTCACAGTACAGACTGACTGACAATTAGGGTTTATGCTTGCTAACTAAATGTCTGACATTTGTCAAAATGAGATGTCAGAATTTGTATGCGCAGTGCAAACACGTAAGCAGTAGAAGAGTAAATAAATTAAATAGGCCTAGGTAGAATTCATACTTCCTTGAGTTATGAGCTGGGATGCAGTTTGGCCTGCACGTGATTAAACAAATATATGTTTGAGATTTAGGAAAAGAAACAGAAACCTAAGGAACCAATGCAGCGGTCTATGATAAATCTAATGCATGTGTATTTTCAATTGGGAATTTTTGAGATAATCCATATTGATTAAAGTCGACAGAACCTGCCTCCACCGTACCTACATGTTGCTATATAATGAGGATAAGACGGATCGAAACAGGTCGTGCGGGCAGATCGAAACAATGGGCACTATTCGAATCTGAGACATGTTTTTTCCTTCAATACCCTGCTTTTTTCTTCTTTTCTGTTTCCATTTTCTTCTTCTTTTTTCCCATTTCTTTTCTTCTTCATGTTCTGTTTCGTCTGTATTATATTTCTTTCTTCATCGTTCAATCTTCTTCTCCTTCTTCTTTGGTCTCTTTGTTTCTTTTCACTTCTTCTTATCTCTTTTCATTTTTTCATTTTAGTTGTTGCTTTTCCTTTCTTTACCTCTTCATCTCTGTCTACTTCCTTTTTTCTAATGCTGTTGCCCTTCTCCCCCTCATCCTCCTTCTTTCTTTTAAACTGCTTCCTCCTCATCTTCTTCTTCCTCTCCTTCTTCTCCTTCTTCTTTTTCTTTTTCTTTTCCTGCTTCTTCTTTTGATTCCTCTTGTTCTTCTTCTACTTCTTCTTCTCCTTCTCCTTTTTTCCATCTCCCTGATCTTCTTCTTCTCCCCCTTCTTATCAGTTCTCCTTCATCTTCTGCTTCTTCTTTTTCCTCTTCTTCTACTGCTACTTCTACTACTACTACTACTACTACTACTTATTCTTCTTCTCCTTCTTTTTCCTCTTTGTCTTCCCACCTTTATTAGTATGTAACGAATCTTATTTTCTTCACATTTTGCCCCCATTTCGAGATTTCATTATAATTCACTCCTTCTTTGCTATTTCAACTTGCAGTCAATCCATTACATTTCAATCACCAGTCCTTTTTAGTTTTGACAATGCAGTTTTTCGCATTTCTTGTGTTTGACTGCATGTTTTTATATATTTCTCATTCGATATTCTATTCAGTCCCGGAACCATAACAATTTTCAACCTCATTATTATCATCTTCAGCTTTATAATTTGTTATGCATGTTTCCTTTCTTGTAAAATGTATGTATTACCAAATGGCCGTGCAGGAAAATGTGGTTTCAGAATTTAAACGCAAAATTATGACAATAATGATTAAGAAATTAAATGAACTAAAAAGACTAAAGACATGGAAAAAAATTAGGGAAAAAGGGATGAGAAGATATTCGTTATAATTATGAGGGTAGACTCATACCGAACAGGTTTGAAGTGGATTATGAGTAACATGCAAATTGTATGTGTATCATTTATTATACATCCTCCAAAGTAACAATATTGTATTAAGATGTATATGTTACCGAAAATTATTTGTCACTGAAGCCATTCGCTAACAATTCGTGGTGTTTTTTTCTTCTCAGTTTTCACTCACAAGACCAATGGTTCAGATAATATTTCTCAAAGTCGGCCAGTTCAAGTAATACTAGCTCTATGAATAGACGGTGAAAGAGCAAGTCAATAGGTAATAATAAGGAACAGAAATAATGCTACTCGCCCGTTAAAATTTCACCGTCAATAACACATTGTTGTGCAAGATATCCTGCCAACCCAACCCGTATCAGAGAACCAGTTCTACACAACCAGATTTTACCGGTTCTCGACGATTTTTTTTCTGCTCAAATAGGAGGCGGACTACTCAATATGAATACAATGGTAATTAGTTTGGACTCTTTACCAGTCGTTTTCTGCGAGCGCTCAGCGTGATTAAAAACGTGCGAATGATAATGTCCTCGATTGGAGGGTCTATTGTGCGCTGTATAATCATCGTTCTTTTATTTGGATTGTATACAAGCAGTCAAGATGAATTATCTCTCGCCCCAGAGCGGAGTATTTCAATAATATTTACCATCCCAGATACAATCTACCTTGATATTTTCTAATCTATTTTGAGGGTTGGTGTTTATAGAAACATAATATTGAGAGATGAGTCTTTTTGATTCCCCCGTGGGCCTCACAGTTAAGAAATGAGGATAATAGTGATCAATCTACCCGAGTAATAGTTCATATCTTTAATGAAAATGCTTTGAAACGAGAAAAATCGTTAAATTTTACAAACTTACAGACCTCGTTAATATGGAAAATTATTTTCTGTGTTGTGAAAATTGATCTATGAAGGTGATTTTGTTGGAGACCCCCTATCTCGCTTGGGTATTGTGCTGTGTATTGAATAGTCCAGCCTTCTTTGAAGGCATTTTAAGTTCTCGAGTCGGAATTTATAATTGTAAATAGCAATGCAATTTAGAAGGCAGCGCCAAACAGAGCTATTATATCTGCAATTATTTGTGTTTAACTGGGGCACTTCATATATTGTTATCCTCTAACGTAAACATCGGATACCCGCCCCCCCCCCCCAAAAAAAAAAAGGGAAACACAATATAGAGAGATTTGAGCATGCATGGACGAGAGAGAGAGAGAGAGAGGGTGAACGAAAGAAAAGGGGTTCTCTAACAATCCTATACGAAGCACGGCCATTATTTTTCATCAAAAATTGTGCGCAATTAATAAACACAATTCTCCTTAGCCATTCTTATTACCCGCAGACGTACTGCAACAACACCAGCTGCTTGACATTATTACGTAATGTCATTATTAAATTTGACGAGTAAACTGTAGACTTTCGTTTATATACGAGCAAAAACTGCTTACGTTGGACATCACACCGTTATTAGTCCCTTGATAATTAGGCACGTACCATTATGTAATGACCGTGTAGGCAGAGACAATGGGAGAGGGGGGGGGGGGCAGATATTATACCAAGCTTGAAAAGTCAGATAGTCGCATGATTGCTGTTGTTGTTGTTGTTGTTGATGTTACCGCTGCTGCTGCTGTTGTTATCAGTACAATAAATTGATATTTATGACTGATAATTATGACTAATTAATACCTGACCACTAACAAAAGAAAAACAGGGCGCTTTTGGGACCTGCGGCATTATACCAGCTACAAGGGACTTGCATGTGGTAATGAAAATTAATTATCGAAGGGCAATACCAGATAGACCATTAACTTGATTGGTGCCGAACCTGGGACCTCAAGAAAACGAGACCTATGTCCTATACCACTGTTCCATCATGATTTAGCAGGCCGTGCAGCATTGAATTGTCAAAATATTGATATAAGACAGAATATGGCATAACAAAAGGAAATATGGAGAGAGTGAGAGAGGGAGATAGTTAAAAAGAGAGAAAGAGAGAAAGAGAGAGAGAGAGAGAGAGAGAGAGGGAGTTTAGAGAGAGAAAGAGAGAGAGAGAGAGAGAGAGAACAGAATGATTATCTTGTTTTCTTTCTTTGACTACTTTTGAAGTAGAAGAATAAAGAAGTAATTTTATGAGTTGTTTTTTAAAGGGTCGCTGATAATATGTGCTCACAAAACAACTCTAATTAATTTGGATGGTATGGTCCAGTAGTTTCATGGTCGAAAACAAGTGCTTTCCAAAAGGGTCGAGCGAGCCTCAACATGTCAAAGGCTATTCGTCCCAGGGACGTTTGTGTTGACACTTGACAGATTATGAGAACCCGGCTCGGTGCATTGAATAATGCACTGAGACAATATACAATGTGGTATATGGAAGCGACTGGGCATACGTCTAAAACGAGGGAAGCCCTCGCTCTTTCATTGTGACGTCGCTAACCGCAAACAGCTGATTTGCGATCAGCTGACTGGTATTGGCCAAGCGACGCAGCCGTAGTAGAGCTGTCAAGCTGGACTGGTTCAGCACTGTTACTAGGCGAAAAAAACCCATGGCGTCCCTAGCGGTATAAAGCTGTGGTTCTGGATGAAAAGTGACCACAGCACAAATGATTTTCAGCAGGTGACATACGTTTTTCCGAGCTCTTAGCTCTTGGCTTTAGCCACCTTTAAACAAGGACAGACTACAACATCATTCCCTTGCCAGCTCCAAGCTTCTTCTCCAACAACACCAAAGCTAGTTCAGTTTCTTGTCGGTCTCCCAGCAGACGATATATACAACAAAGGAATCATTTTCTCATCAAGATCTAGTAGGAAGAAAGAACTACATCATCATCATGACGTTTCTCAAGAACAAGATGGAAGGCGCTAAACTGACTCTGCGAAAACAGTGGGGATGGGTGGTAACCTGCTCTTCCTTCATCGTCTTCTTCGCTCTTTTTGGGTTCCTCTACTCATATGGCATCATCTTCGTGGCCCTCAAGGATGACTTAGGCAGCAATGCATCACCTACCAGTAAGTACCACCACCACCATCAGCCACACCCAAACCCAAACCCATCTTTCAACAAAAATCAATCCGGAGCGATTTCGTGAGATGTGCTCTGTATAAGGTTGTTTTATCAATATATTTCATCAAAAGAAAAGACAAATCTGTTGACCATGTATTTGGTACTACTACTAATACCTTGGTGGTTCCATTCTTGTGCTCTTTGCCAAACTAGGCATATATTATGTGGATTGAAAAAGACTTGTGTCGGAAGCAACACATCTCACGGAATTGCCCTGACATTATTCAATATCTGAAATTAATAGTGGTTGAATAAGCTGTGTGTATGTCTGTATGAGTGTGAATGTTAATTTTATGCTCATTATTTTACATGCTTTTGCTTTGCTTTATGTTATTATTTAAGAAAGTTTTAAGTGTTTTTTTTTATCCAGCTTTAGCTTGTGGCATCCATCGTCTTGCTGTTTTGAGGATGCCAGAAAGAACTTAATATTTTGCTTCTTTGTCTTCATAATCACGATCATGATATAATAATCTATTCAGATCATCACCATGGCGAACAAAAAGACATTCTTCTCTTCTGCATGAAACGGATATTTACAAATCATCTCTGTCATCTGGATGAAATGCTAGAAGACATCGGAAGAGTTCAATATTTTCCTCGTTGTGTACTTTTGAATGATGTCTATATATTACGAGGAATGCATATATTATATCTAATATTCGTTGACGCCGAAATTGCACTATTTATCTCTGGCTTGCTTGTTTTGGGTACTTGTACTTTTGAATGTCGACTTCACAAGTTGTATGAATGAATGATATTTTTGCGGTTTTTCACCTGTTATCGCAATCATAATTAAATTGATAATCAGTCTCTTTGTGGTAGGATGTACACAGCTTTTAACATTGAAATAGTAAGTGATAGGTCAATACTGAACACAATTTAGGTCACAACCAAAATGAGATATAATGATATTTTTGTTTGTGAGAGAGAGAGAGAGAGAGAGGGGGAGAGAGAGAGAAAGTCACTTTTGGGGTGACGCGTACTTTGAATGCGCAGTACATTAGTTTTACTTCAGAATATAATGAAATATATTGTATGATTGAATAAGAATTTTAGAACCGTAAGTCTAATTTAGAATTGAGGAATTATGATACCATTACAATCGTTTTCACTTCGTTCTCTACATCAATTCTTACAATTTAATTGTTTTAAAAGAAATATGATAAGCTCAACTAAATCGTTGCGGTCAAGCATGTAGTCTACCAGTAAAAAGGTGATACTCTATTAAGCCCTGAAGAGCACATGTACATTAAAGATCGTAACTGCTCATGGGGAACGTTGCATGCGATTGGCGAAAAGTTGCGCAACCAACAGGGCGCCCTGTTTACTGGATCGTGGGCGTGACGTTATCTATTAGACTTGTTAAAACCGGTTCGATTCCTTAGTTGACTGCGTGGGGCGAAATGATTAGGTTTGTGAACTTTTATTTCTAAATAAAATTTAATAATGGTTTATCTTATATTTTCATTTTTCTTACATAAAGGATCATTAGTTTTTAATTGCCCAGTGCGATATCTGACCGAACTAGCACAAGCCTCAAATCTCGATGATTTACCAGTGAATTCATTCCCGAGTCATTCTTACATTTAAGACGAAATAAGAGTGAAAAGATGTTAGCACCCAATACCAAAACATGTATTCTTCGAAGTTATTTTTCTCAACCCGTTCCACCTAATTGATTACCCTTTGCGGATATGACAACATACAATAGGTTAACGTCTATGAAAACAGATTATTCCCAACTCCACTGACTCTAGCGGAAGCAATTCTCTGAACAAGTTTCCCGATTATATCTCGTCAGTTGTCTGGCATAGAAACGCACTGTAAAATGTGTACAAAGTGTTTTCACTTTTATAAAGGATTTATAAGTTATTATTATAGGAGATAAACTAAGCAACGTAATTACATGAAATGATAAGTAGAAACTCGAAAGCTATATATTAATATTAATCATCGTCTATTTCTAAAAGTATATTAATCTATCGTTATGTTGGTTTGAATATGGAGTATGTCAACAAGGTCATAGCAGGAAATTATAATAAAGACTAAATGAAAACGAGAGAGTGATTATGCTGATAACAACTCATATTTTCTTTTATCATCACAATGCAATGTCGAAACTTGTAAACTTTCTTTGCAGCAATTCATCACTGACATTATCTCTTCGAAGATGTTTCATCTTATTAAAGGAATCACTTGGTAATTATATTAGCCATTTTGTCGCTAGATCATAAATATCTGACAAGATTCCTGTACAACAATACTCATCACCCGTTCTCCATCTTCTTTTGTCTCTCCCAATCTCTTTTCCTCCCATCTTTGTTTCCATACAGTTTCGGCAGCCATATATATTATGTCTGTCCCCTCCGTAGATAATTTGAAAGATAAAGCCCGCCGCCATGACCACCGCTACTACCAGCGACCACGCCCGCGAGCAGCAACCCTTTCTACCAGTGCCAGATACGCACCCCTGATGCTCGAACCTTGCAAAACATATGTGTATTCCCTTTTCTCTCAATCTCAGGCTGGGTGGGTTCGATCGCCATTGGTTTCCACACCCTTGGCAGCTTGGTCTCCAACCCCCTCGTCGCCCGCTTCGGTGCTCGGCCTATCGCCGCCATCGGCCTCATGATGTGCTTCTCCTCGCTCATCATCACGTCGTTCATGCCGTCGATCATGCCGATGTTCTTCACCTTCAGTGTTCTCTACGGCTTCGGTATCAACATGGTCCTCATCTCTTCCATCAGCCTCATCCTCAAGTACTTCCCCCGCAAGAACTGCTCTAGGGCAACCAGCTTGGCGCTCATCGGTACCACCGCAGGTAAACATCTTCCTCAGATTATCGTACTTCATCAGTCTTGTCGACAGTTCTCTTTATCCAATCTCACGTATGTTAAAGCCCCACTGTCCTACTTGTAGCTACTTGCTTCCTCTATATAGAAAACAATGCCTAATCAGTGACCATTGGTCCCCCATGATCCTCTTTTTCTTATGTTAGTTGAGGGCTGAGTTAATGAGATAGCCACCTGTCAGTGACCTCGCTGTGTGGTCTAATCCCTCCTAGCCACACTAGTGTTGATAAGCTTTAAGAGAATTCATGCCATCTTCTTTTCTGTGTTCGAATAGGCCCTACTCATCTCAATTTAAACTATACCTCCTGAATTAAATGGTCAAAGAAATATGACGGTATTGCTTATCCGTTGAGATAACGAGCAGGTCATTATTTGAAGAGGAAAAAATAGCCTGAAAATTTAATTCAAAGAAACTGAGGAATTCAGGAATTTCTACGTTGTCCATAACCACATTAGTGGAGAATTTCTTCCCGAGGATTAATGTTCAATGGTTTTATTCAGCATTCATTCCCTGCATTTTCAACAACGAAGAATGTTTATATTCATTATAATGTCTCTTTTTGTATCTCTACAGGAATGTTAGTGATGAACCTGTTCATCTATTACCTGGTGTCCCAGTTCGGTTGGCGAAACATGTTCCGCATCATGGCCGGTATCATCCTCGCCCTCGGCGTCCCTTCCATCTCCACATTCTGCGAGCCTCCCAAACCACCCACCCATGTCGATGACGATGAGGAGAAGAAGAAGCCCGTGGACGCCATCGAGGTCAAACTCAGCCCGGCCGCCATCGCCAAGGCAGCCGAAGCAGAGGGACTTCTTCCACCCACCGAATCAGACCTGAAGAAATCGTGCACGGAGGTGAGGTTGGACGTCGACCAGGATGTCAAGGTTCAGATCCCAGGCAAACCCGTGTCCAGGTCAAAGACGATCACACAGAGGTTGAAGGTCCTGACCTTCCCGGAAGTCTGGTTCCTCGCCTTTGGCCTGATGGGATGTGCAATGACCATGAGTTTCTACTACGTCAGCATGGTAAGGTTTCATTTTTGTCTAGTCACTTTTGTCAATTTTTGTTTGAAAGATATTGGCATGAAATCACTTCACAACATTTTCTATATGCATTTTAATACTACCTCTACTACTTCTTGATACAACATAATTGCACATTTCTCGACCCATTCCTTCTCTCCTTCATGAACTATTACTAAGAAAACATCCCACTATGGTTTCCATGGTAGCAAAACATACAATGCCTGGGCAAGGCGTAGATAATAGGCTGTTACGTGTTTCAGAATGATTTTAATGATAAGAGGATGTTATCACGCAGCTAGTAAACCCACAAAAAAAGTCTGTTTCTGAGCTACGTTTATCAGTGGATTAAATTAATAGTAAAACTGTAAAAGTGCAAGCGTCCTGATTCCAGTATATACGCCGCGCCCAAGATAACTGATCGCAATCACGTTTTTCCCACCACTCATGTTCACTAGCATCCGAAACAATACCTGCCCGACCTTCCCGCAACCACAAACTAGTGTGTAATTAGGAATTGATTGTTTCATGATTTGGCTGAACTGACAGATCGATTGTATTGGATTTAGTAAAGGTGAATGAAACTTCCGGTATAGACAAACCATGTGGTAGATCATCAAAATTGTTGGATTACTACCAAAACACTTGAATCGAATATCGGAAATAGGAAGGGAGTGGTGTTAGGTGAAGTTCTTGCGGCGGCGACTAGTGGCTTTGATGATAGCCAGGTGTGAAACAATGGCCGTCTGACCAGTCGAGGCCTTGTCAACGCCGAGTTAATCATTCATTAACGAACTGTCAGATAGGAAGGGCTATTGTCTGGGAGCATTTTAGTGTCCAGTCAGGAGCCTTGTGCGTCTCGGTCACCAGTCACTTGACTTTGCTGTAAAACAAACTTCACTCCTGACTCTCAACCTAAAAAGATGTTCCATAATTTTACTTAAATCGCCTAAAAATTGATATCACATTTTTTAACGTTCACATCTTCGCCATTTATTGTCATATATCCACACTTGTCCCTATTCACTTTATTATGATATTCTCAAAGTATTTCGATAATTATGCTTCTAATGAAGAGACATTCGCTTGTCTCTTCGAAACAGACTTCAATACAGTCTCTCATCTGTTCTCTTCCGTCGCCCTCTTAACTTAGACCTACTTCTCATTAAAAAATAACCAAAATACAAATATTAACAGTACAATCGTCATACCCATAAAGTGATTAATTTTAATCTGCCCTCGTCCTTGTTTTAGGGTTTGTTATCAGTAACGAGCGAGATAAATCTGTCATCAATTCAATAAGTTTCTTTTTCTCAACAATCACGCGATGCCGGGAAATATTGACTAATTACCTTATCAGGGTATCAAAGTCCGATTATAAATCCTACTTCAAACTACTTACAAGCCTATTTAAACTGTACTTTATCTATAAGTAGCCCAAAGCGTCGTAAACAACTGATAAGCTTTTGAAATGTTTACCAACTTAGTTTGCCAACTTAATCGCTTGAGATTCAGCTTGGAATCTTAGCACAGGATTTTGAATTTGTCGGACTAAGATGGGAATGGATGGGTTAGTTTGGTCGAAGCAGAATGACAAACGTAAGACATAGTTTTTTTACGAGATTAAGCTAATCTTCTTATCATCTTTGACAGATCTTTTGACAGATGTTGAGAGCTTTTAAAATCGACTTGACGTTTTGTATCTGCTCTATTCTTCTGAGATATGCAATAGTTTATTTGAGCCTGGGGGGAGGGGCACTTTAGATGCCGCCTATTATGAAATATTTTAAATTTTTGAGACTTTTAGAGGGTCTTCAGAACTGTTAATATAAATTATTGTGGCCGCCGAAGTTTTCAAATAGATATGAAATTCAACAAGAAAATATTCCCTTTTAAAATTAACGGACATTGCTTCGTGAGTGTTCATCATTACGATCATTTTCTTCTTCTTCTTCTTCTTCTTCTTCTTCTTCTTCTTCTTCACTGTTTCTCAATTATAACAATCAACATAATGATCAAAATTAGCATCTTCATCATCATCATCATCATCATCACCAAACACCATCGCAAAGACTTTCACGACCATGGTTATCATTATATTTACCACCACTGCTGATCACCACTAAAGATCACATTTTATACATGATTGTATAGAGTTTAGATTCATTGACGTCACATGAGTGACACGATTACAAAAAAACTAAAGAAACATCTGTTGAAGTACATTAATGTGATAAGGATATGATTTATATTAATCTCATTGAGAGGGTGAGAGAACATGAATACCACCTTGGTGGATGGTACCGTAATCTTGAAATACTTCTGGGATATCAAAAGTATGTTTGCGCAACCCATGGATTATCTTGCCATTGTGTGATAAGATAATCATGAGAGATGTGTATACAAACTTTTCATATCGCAGGGACTCAAGGCAAAATAAGATCATAATCATATCGAAAAAGAAATTACTTAATAATTACTTAATAATGATGATTGAAAATTCGTCTTTGGGGTCGGTTATCCAATACTGACATGCGCTTATGGTGCATTTTGTCACGACATAAACGTTCTCATCTATTTTATACGATTTCATTACATTTGATAGTCAAGTTATTCTCAATCTTCTTTTTTCTGACTCGTTACAGGTAAACTTCATGACGACCGCCGGCATCGTCGAATCCAAGTGCGCCCTGATCATGGCCGTGGTCGCCATCGCCGAGGTCTGCGGCAAGGCCTGCCTCGGTATCTTCGGTGATCACCTACCATTCCCTAAGGTTTATCTCTTCGTTCTCTCCAGCGTAGTCGGCAGTGGAATCATGTACGGACTCACCGTCGCCAAGACCGTGCCCACGATGATGTGCGTCGCAGTCGGTAAGAAATGTTACCTTTCTCTTTTTCTCAAAGAACGCACAACGTTCTTTGGACATGACTAAACGTTCTATAAACGTCTTCTGGATATTATATGAACGTCTTGAAAACGTTAAGTCTTTGCCAGGATCTAGCAAGACGTATCTGCTGATCATAAAATAAGACACCAAAAGTTCCTGAGTTTAAATTTGCCAATTAAATCATCTGATAGATAAGTTTATGATACTATTGACATGTAAGTTAAAGGAGGCAAAGAGAAAAAAAAAAGATATTTGAAGGCTATAACAATTTCGGTTCAATTGCGGTAATATTGAGTGCAATGCAAACAAATTACTTCTGTAGAGTACATTTTGAATAATGAAATACAAAGTGTTGCATTATATGCCCCTCTCTCTCTCTCTCTCTCTCTCTCTCTCTCTTAATCGACCGACCGATCTTTCGTTTGGGAACCTTCTGTCCTTTCAAAATTACTTTCAATCTTTTTGTTGCATTTGTAAGCACTCTATTAAATCCGATGTTTTTTTCTTCATTCTTTTTGTCCAACAGTTACCGGTTTCCTAATCATGACGGTGTTTGATGCCCTCCCGTATTCCATCTGCAATCAAGTCTTTGGGGCTGCTAGGAGCGTCGAGGCATGCACTGTCATCCTGGTCGCCAACGGTCTCGGACTCATCCTCGGATCCCTGTTCGGTAAGTTTCCCTCACACATCGTCGTCGTCGTCGTCGTACTCGATCACGAAACTAAGTAGTGTGACGCATTGTCTGATGAGATCTAGAAATTTGTTACCTCTTTGCAAAATAATTTGGATTTTTTTTTTTTTTTCTTTTTCTTTTTCTTCTGACAACAGTGATTATCTTTTTGATTTACATGAAACCGATTTTAAATCAGTGGTTTGGTCAATATTTTGCGGTAATTTGAGAGGAGTATATATTTGTATTGCAATGAAATTTAAAATGTTTTTTACAAGACAGTTTTTTAAAATCAAATCATTTTAGCTGTCGATTTAAAAAAAAACAATAGATGTCTTACAAGTGAGCGTATTTGGAAGGGTTAAGCTCCGTAAGAGGCTTTAGTTTTTGATATTTCTATTGGGCAAAAAAGTCCAGATGTTAATAAATATATAAGCATTTTGAAAGTGAATCAGGATATAAACTTATTCTCTTTCTTTTTGTTTCTTGCAGGCGAGAGTGTAGACAAGACCGGTTCATACGATGATGCAATCTATGCTAGCATCGGTATCTACGTCGCCGCAACAGCCCTGTTCTTATTGGTCCCATTCTACCAAAGATGCTTCGCTCCTGATCGCTACATCATGGCCAGGACCAAGCCCAAGTCCGTCAACGAGATCGAAGCCATGGGCCCGTTCGAGACCTGGATCTTCCTGCCCCCAGCCATCGAGAGCACGGTCCATCTCGACTTCGAATCCTCGGTGTGAACACAACCCACGCCGATCGACTCGCTGACCTCATGATGCACGACTAGCCTTCAAGCCTGACAGGACGAGTTCACATTTCAACATAATCTCCAACGCTACCATAGATTTAATACGGACTTCAATACATTAGTATGAACCGATCTCTATGATGTTTGCAATTGGGACTTCGAATACCGGGTGGATGGCGATTGTTAACTCAGATTACGGACACGCGACGATGATGATTACGATGATGATGACGACTTCGGTCGCCGGTGATGTTCAATTGCCGCCACATCAGCCGCGTCGAAACAAAAACTTAACGCGAAAGACAAGCTGATGACACAGCAGCTGAACTGATTGTGATGTCATATGACGTCACAACGAACCAGTTTCAGATTCGCTGCTTTAAAATGACAGTTGCCGCTGGAAGAAACAGAGTAGGAACTCGACTCTACGCATCAAAACTGCAATTACGTTTTGTTTTGCATGTAATTCTTCCAGGATGAAGCGACTGCATTTTCCTTTTTACCAGACCATCTGGTGTTTCACAAGAAAAGGGGAATATTTCCGATATTCTAGTGGTCTTTTCATGAGACTCTTATACCTAAAAAGCGTATATACCTATCAAAGAAAAAGCATTTTATTACAACTTCTTATCAAGTTATTTAAACTTCCAACATATTACTTTAAAAAAAAAAAAAAATCTGATTTGTGGATGTGTATTATACAAAATGATGTGCGTTTCGGCACATGTCTATTCAAAGCAAGTCACTGTTTAGTGACTTTCGGCACTTATAAGAAACATTTTCTTTATTTTGTTTCAATTATACAAGACATTCTCTGTCAACAATGCAAATTTACTTCACAAATGATTCGATACCTCTATCGATATATCGATGAATATTCCCAGAATATATTGAGACGCAATTATGAAACGCCGCACAATTATATGTACTATAACTCGGCAGAGATTTAAAGAATGCCTGGAAATCAGGCATCGGAGATACTATACTAGTGTGTGATATTTATATCAGGGACGGTCCCTGACTTGAATTTCCCCTAAGTGTGATGGGAAAACATATTTTCTTTTTCGTTCTGTCATGTTATTATTCGTGAGGGAACTTACTTTAAAATAGCAGCATTAATTTATTGGAATATTAGGATATTTAAATGAAATTCCAACGAAAAGCAATGCAAATACCACTTTATGTAATTCCATAAATTACGCAAGAAATTAGCAGCACTGCGCAGGCGCAGTATAAGATTATACCGGGGGATATTTCAGTTGTGTTGAAATTCCTTTTAGAGAGAGACAAACACATAATATAAATTAATATATATATATATTATACTGTTGACAAATTTAAGCGCGGGCGCTGAAAGTATTGTGATTATGACCGTCACTTACTTGATAAATCAAATAGTCAAAGATTTAAGGTGAAAGAGTAAATATTAATTTTGTACAGAGAGAATAATATATGAATTATGAAGCTTACTTGATGCATCTAGCATGAATATTATATAGCTATAAAAAGAAAGCTAGCTTATTTCTCCTTTTCTCGTGGACTATTTGATTTACCAGGGTGACGAGATGCTGCATTATGTTTATAAATTATGACATGATATGCTAAAGATTATCGAGGGGGAAAATCCATTCCTTTTTTTTCTGTGAGTCATTAGGTTTATTCTGATTTATTCGTATAAATGTTACACACTTGTTACTATTTTATCCTATTCAAATTCGTCGAAATATTTCAATAGGTTGATATGATGTTCTTAGATGTTATTGAGTCGAAGTTATGTTTCATATATTCGTTTTAAAGTGCTGAAAAACATATGTTCTTGTCTATTACAATAACATATATTTTTAAAACACATAGGCCTATGTGTAGCTCATTTTAGTTCATATTTTATCGTCTTATTTTGTTGCGGGTGCAATGTTGACCAACACGACACCCTTCCGTTTTAACACCATTATTTCGTAAAGATTGTTACCTAAAGTATTACTTTGATCATCTCTTTTGTTTTTGTTTTAAGGGTGTCTAGATAAACTACTGCTATTCTTGTCATGTTCATAACCGATTCAATTTTTGGAATCGCAATATATTTTACCATGTGTATGTTTTTGTATGTATATTATGTATATTGATTGAATAAAATTCATATGTCTTGTGATAATTTATACAAAACACATGCACTGTGCAGCTGCCTTTATTTCTGCAGTCGAGACAAAATAGTGATTGTGATATGAGAAATCAGAATGTTTAATTACAATGCTGAAACAAAACGAATGAAGAGGAGCGGTGAGATCGTGAAGTGTATACATTTTGTTGATGATAAAATATTTTGCCTTTGATGATAAGGATTTCGATGATGAAGATGATGATGATTATGATGCTGATGCCGATGATAGTGACGATAAAAATGACGATCGTCATGATGATGACAGTGGTGGTTACAAGAAGACAGAGAAGAAAAGAAGAAGAGGTTGTAGAAGAAAAGAAGAGGAAGAATAATGAAAAAAGGAGAATGGGGAGGAGAAGGAGGTTGATGAGGAGGAGAACAAGAAGAAGAAAGAGAATGGAAAAAGAAGAAGAAGAAGGCGGAGGAGGAGAATGAGGGGAGGATGAGTAATGGGAGAAGGAGGAGGAGAAGAGGAAGAGGAAGATGATGATTATTATTTTAATGATGATAGTGATAATCATGATGAAGCCAAAGATGATGATGAGGAGGATGATATAATCGTCTTACTATTTAGTGATGCATGAAACTGATGACCTTTTATTTCTCCTCCTGGTTTCCTATCTAGGAATTCGTAGAAACAATTTTTGTTTAAATAAACAAAAAACAAACAATTTCAAAGCGATCTGCCTTTTTAACAAACTATCCACATCGGACGTTTCTTCTTCTAGTTTTCTTTAATAATCAAATCTTTTATTTCATCTACTTCTCGCATTCAGTTCAGTCTACTTTCTGGTTCATTTACATTTCCATTTTCATTCGTACTAATGTGACAGAGACAAACTTGCAAAGTAAAGCACATCATCCATTAAAATGCCCTTCTAATTATCATTGATTAAACATTAAAAGAATTTAAATGGCTTAATTCTTTAGTGAAAACAAAAAGATTATCGGATTATAAGGAAAGGTCGATGGGAGGTCATTCGCTTTATCATCCTGATGAGTAGAATAGCAGTGGCGTATCAAGACTGGGTCCCTCGGTGAAGGGGGGGGGGGCATTTGAACTATCCATAAAGGTCAAGCGGGGCGTACATTTATTGCTGGCCATGATTTACATTTCTCTTTTCCATGTTCTAGATGTCCAAGTTTGGCATCATTGTTTACGAAGTACTTCTTCGAGGGAGCAGAATGTTTATCACCATCATCATTATATTGCTATCATTATTATCGTTATTGTTAGTATTATTATCAATATTGTTGTCATTTTCACCATTATTATCATCATTATTATTATTTCCTAATCTGTATTTTGAATATGTCTATATAGATTCGTGTATTCAAAGAGCCATCTTAAATCACTGATTTAAAATATAAATGGTCTCATAATCTGCTAAAAATTAATGTGGTTTTGTTTTGTTAAAGTTGATGGCATTCATACAACATTTAGTGTCAGAAATCTGTAGGAGAGGGAAGGGGGGATCGCCCCAATTTGCCCTTTATAGGCTAGTGGATGACAGTAAGATGAAGGTAAAATGAACTATTTAGCAATTGGAAAAAACAAACCGAAGTGTAAATACAAGGTGGGTAAATAAAAATCGTTCGATTTTAATCCTTGAGCGGTATTTGTTGATTACGCTGATAAGATGAAAGACTCCCTAGACAATGGATGCCCGATATTGGAACTAAAACGTGAGAATGGGCACTTTTTCTTCTTCTTTTCCTCTAGCTCCTTCTTCTTTTTCTTCTAATTCTTCTGACTATTTCTTGTTATTTTATTTTTTTATGAACCTACTCGTTATTCTTGTTCATCTGTGTTTTTTAATATCATTTTATTTTATTCCTATACATTTATGTTTCGTCTTGAGTAAGTTGAGAGTTTGTAGAATAGCGAAATCTGAGAAATGTCGTAATTTTTTATTTAAAAAAAGAAATCATTCATTGCTCAACCCAAGTAAGATATGGCTTCATACTCATACTTTGCAAAGATATTTTCATTCCGTTATGTCTTTACTTTACATTTTAACTTATCTTTTCTTTCAAAGTCTCTCTCTCTCTCTCTCTCTCTCTCTTTCTTTATCTATATTTTTCTTTTCCCCTTTTAATTCCTTTCTTCATGTCATGGTCTTCTATTCGTATTGCTGATTTTTCCCTTTTTAATAAAAGTGGAAAGTCATGATATTAGTCTCTTAAATTCAATATCATAATGTCGCTATTCATTACTGTGATTACTACACCAGAGAAAACCAAAACATCATACAAAAAGGGGAATAAAATCACACGCCGGAATTTCTTCACTATTTGACAATGTAAAAGTTTATTGCTACGTTGAATACCCTGTAATGCAGAACAAGAAAAGCTGACTATATACACAATTATGACAATAAACCCACCTATTTTGGGAAAGTTGAATAGTAAAAACCCAACAAAAAACTCATAAAGATGCCATAGAAGTTTAAACATCCATTACAAAAGTATAGTCTATTCCTGTCACATACAATATATATTAAGAGACATAAAACCCTCTTTAAAATCTCTATTATCGAAATAAAATTATATACAACTTTGTCCAGCGTTCAGAACACTGCCGTCATAAAAGATACATAATAAAGTTCACAAAAGATACATAATAAACTTCACAAAAGACACATAATAAACTTCACTAAATATATAGATTAAATCAACTCATATCAATATATACATTATATACAACTTCATAAAATATGATATATTGGCAATTCAGATTTTCTGCATATAAATAGTTTACAAAAGTTTCATAAGAGAATTGTATTTCTTCCTCCCACTATTTAATGGATTCGAAATGTAAATATTAATTATTGACAAAGAAGGTGGTACGAAAATTGAAGGAAAACAATCCTTGCCCATACATTGTATGTATAAATCTTGTGTAGATTTTATGTTTTGTCATTGTCAAGAAGAATACAACATTAATTATTGAACCAAATGAGCGTCCGATGCAATTTTTTCTGCATTTTATGTAAAATAAGCAAGACTCCATGTTTACGACGACATGACATTTTTTATTCGACTATATAGAAAAATATGGTATTCATTTTTAGTCATGTAAAGGTGTCGTGGTCTAGTGCATACGTCACCGGACTATGGATCACATGGTTCGCAGTTCGAGTCCCGCCGCGGCACTAATGTCGTTTGGCAATCTACATTTGTCAGTCTCCATCCATGTGAAGTCAATTGGTACCCGGTAGGAAGAAATTCTTGAATGCTTTAACGTATTATTATGGCGTCTCAGCTACAGCCGGGGTAATAATACTTTTTATTAAGCGCAGTAGAGTATATTCCTAAAAATGGACCTGTAATTATAATATCATTGTTCTTTTCTTTTAAGCAGTACATTCTTATGTCTTATTTATTATGTTTCTGGTACAACAGGGTAACATTGACAGTTACAAAGCTGCTTTCTAAAAGGACCTGTAGTTTTAGCTTAATTACATAATCAAGATAATCGAATACAAAGATACAGAACAAGAGTCACATGTACATGCATGCGTTATCTGGAAAATAACAGATTGAACACAGAAACTTTGTTCTCGTTCAGATACACATTTTATACGACTTTTTGTGCGAACAGTTTTATGATGACGATCTAAAAACCCATAGAGAACTGTACCTGCAGGTGTGTATGTTTACAGACCAAAATGACATGTTTATATTGGAATTTAGGTAAGGGAAGAATGAAACACCATCTTTGACCGCTTCAAATGGGATAAATTGATACACACGTTCTCTCGTAAAAGTAAGAACATCACGTGTTGTTTGTTTATTTATTTGTTCGTTTGTTTGTTTGTGTATTTTTGGTATATTCTTGTTATAGAAGAAGTACCACGGTTAGAGCATAAGCATAGGTCCATGTCGAGAGATAGAGTCTTGGTTTTACATGTATTCATATCGGGTAGGAACGAATCGGCTGACGTCAATGAAGTCCTAGAAAAAAAAGAAAAAGAAGAAAAGTATTTAATCACAATGTTTATCAATGAATCAATAACATAACGTACAAACATCAACTAAATACTGACCTGATGAACTTGCTTCACTAGCGTAATTTCTGCCCTAGCGTATACGGTACCTAATTTACACTTCACAAGGCGGTGCCAGACACACTTTTCCGAATTATCTAGATAATTCACTTACGTTACGTAAGTAAATCTAGATAATAGTTTCTAGATAATTCGTAGCCTGTCTGTCATCTGTATGTCACCTATGTGATACGTAATACGTAGGTGACGGACAAGACAGACAGGCTACACATTATTTAGATAATTGGCCTCTGTCTGACACCGCCTACATACTCCTTGCGAGAACCAAACAGCGAAGGTAGCAGGGAATTACTGCTACAGCTGACCAGAGATGGCGCTAGAGTTGATTTTGCTCATGTGCCTCTAGTGCAAAAATGGCTTTTAAAATGTCAAATCCATCTCATTTATATGCATGCATCCTAACTAATTACGAGCAGGTGAAATTTGTACGCGGACAGTAACGACAGTTGTTATAAGCATACAGAAGATCAAGTTGGATCGACGGTGTGTTCGCACGTACCTGTGGTGCTAGCTTCTCCAGTTCATGAACAAGCATCCTGAAGGAAGGCCTCTGATTTGGATCATCCTGCCAGCAACTCTTCATTAACTCATACCTGCATGGGAGATACAGAGAGAGGAGAATGGAAAACGCGAGGAGAGAGAGAGAAAAAAAAAGAGAGAGAGAGAAAGAGAGAGAGAGAGAGAGAGAGAGAGAAAGAGAGAGAAAGAGAACCAAGAGAACAAAGAGAGATAGAGAGAGAGAAAGATAGAGAGAGAGAGAGAGAGAGAGAGAGAGAGGGGGGGGGGGGGGAGAGGGGGAAGAGATGAGGGAGATGTATATATAGATATGTAAAATGAGAGAGAAAGAGATAGGGAGAGAACAAAAAGAGAGAGAGAGAGAGAGAGAACAAAGAGAGAGGGAGAGAGAGAGAGAGAGAGAGAGAGAAAGAGAGACAGAGAGAAATATATGAGAATGTAATTATATACATTACAATCCCAAAGAAATAAATCGCTAGCAATCAATGGAAGGCTGATTTTTTCCGAATCTTTCAGCATGTTCAAGTGCCTTTGGGGTTCTAAAATTGTAACTAGGCAGAAGAACTTCATTATCAAGGAATCATTTGTATATTCTGTGTCTTCAGATTAGGTTTAAAAGGGGGCATAGGGGGCATAGCCACCTTCAATCTGCCCCTAGCTGGCTTGAATTTCCTATTGATACTTACGATTCATCTGGACACTGTGGGGGCTGTTCGAGACGGTGACCTGCCGGGATACGGGCTTTCACGTCACGTGATGACATACCAGTGTAAGGCGTTGCACCTGTGTTATAAAGCAAGAGTGAATATATTTAATCAATATGATCATCAGCGTTTTAGATCTATTGTGTCTTTGGTTTATGAGATGAATAAGAAAAAAAAGTACTAATCAATACTGCTATGATTTTCATTTCTACTATGCTACTATAACGAGCAAAATACTAAGAAAAAGATCAAACGCATTTTTCGTTGAGGGGGGCTTAAGTGACAACAAACAAAATATTCTTTTAAAATGCTTATTGAATTGTTTGCTTTGCCCGAAAGCCGTCTGAATGTTAACATGATTATAAGATGATGACGTGGATCCTAATCAAATGATTGGTTGAGAGCGTACACGTGACCCGGCATTAATTTTGCCTAACGCGTAAATTGGTATTAATGACCGGTCATTATCCAATGGTAATGACCGGTCATTAGTAAAATCATGTTTTGAAACATTATTTTATATAACGAATAAAACATAATCTTATAAGACATATAATGCACATCCTTTTGTTCGGGGATTAGTAAAATTACCCACCCTCGGTACCTTCACAACAGTCCAATCACCCTCGGCTGACGCCTCGGGCGTGTTAGACTGTTCCAAAGGTACCTTGTGTGAGTAATTCTTACCAATGCCCTCACTGCTGTGTATTATTTATATAACATGACTGAGGCACAATGTCCAAAGAATGGTAAATCCGGCGATGATGACGATGGTGGTGATAATGATGTTGTTGTTGTGGTTGATGAAGATGATGATCTTGTTGATGTTATTAATGATGTTCTTGTTGTTTCGAACATTTGGATAATCTTACCGAAACAGACCAACTCCCAGAGTAGTATACCAAAGGACCAGACATCGTTAGCAGGGGTGTAGGAACCACCACCAAGCACCTCTGGCCCCATCCATCGGACCCCCATGCGACCCTGTCAAAACCATGATGAAATGAGGCGGTTAATAGAATTGTAATTAGGAATTAAATGAGTTGGAATTTGAAAATGAAATCAAAAGAAGAAAGAGCATGGATCATAATTTGTCGATACGCATGGTTAAAATCTATTGAAATCCTTGATCTAGCAAGTTTTCAGATTAAAGGGAAACTTTGATAGGTATTGCAAGATAGGTGCATTAATGATTTTAACATGTACACTCTTGAAATATAATTATAAAGGATCAGGTAAAACGATATCTCTAAAGAATGATTGTACTCATTAGATAAACGTGTTACAACCTTTGGCATAGGATGATCTAGAAAGTTATTTTCCAAATATGACGATACATTATTCGTTTAGATATTTAGGTAATAATATGACTTTAAAAAAGGTAACTTCCAAAATGGAAAGTGACATAAAGCATTTTAATCATTTACAAACACAATTTTCTGACATGGACAAATTCGTTACATAAAACTGTATGTAACAATTTCTAGAAGTGATTGTACGCACCTGTGTTACGATATCAGTCGGAGTTCTGATTCGATAGCTGTTGGATACCTTTGCTCTCAGATAGTCGTTAAGGAGGATGTTTCGACTGTTCAGCTCACCATGCGCAACCTATCAAATAATTCATTTTAGAAACGAAATAATGGTTGACTCGATCTCAATACGAAGAGCCTCAATTTTAATTAAATATAGTTTTTTTACACGAACCTGCCGTTTGGATTTCTAAAAGAATTTACATTTTTCAATTTATGTTTGTTTGTTTGTTTGTGTGGTCGTTTATCATTTGTACATTTTAATACCTCATTATGAATACCGGATGCATAATACATCTAGTATTGTTTTACAAGAAATGGATAACATAAAGTGCCTACAATTTGAATGCTTCAGAAGGTATTCATGCACATTTGATGGTAGTCAAAGGCCTCTATACTAGTTTGACTTTATATAAATCTACATTATATGATAACTATGGCTATGCACGGCTCAAAATGCTACTTGCTACTACCTGACGAGTGATGGCAGCAAAGCACTTTAATGATCTGTCATTATTCATTTTTATCAGGTTTAGTAGTCATTATTTGTCCACCATTATGTATACATATACACACTTAAAATTAGTTTGCCTTACTCAATGACAGCCCAACCACCCAACTTTGCCATCCCAGACCCCCCCCCCCCCCAAAAAAAAAGGAGAGAACGAAGCACAGGTCAAACATTAGGTCAAAACGTCTTTAATAAAGTAACACTTTCTTTTATCCTATGAGAAAGCTTTACCTGCATATTATATACACGTCATTACATTAACGCTTGGTTGTAAATATTATCTTACTTTCTGAGTCTGGAGAAACGTCATTCCCTTGGCCGTGTGGATGGCAAATCGGAGGAAGATTTCTGCTGGAGGGGGCTTGGCACCAGGGGTTCCCGGGCGGTTACGGCGGAGGAACGTCTGGAGAGGACCCTTCGAAGCGTACTCCAAGATCATGAAGAACGGATCTATGTTGAGTTCGATATAAACATAACGACAAGTTTGGAGGGGGTTGGATTTGTAGTAGGAAGGAGCTGTAATTTCATATGCCGCACACAAGGCGTTATTTCCTTTTGATACGGAAATGGGAGGAGACCTCGCAATAAACGTCACAGAGCTGTCAATTTGTGTTTGATTGATTGCACCTTCAAAATTCATAACTTTCTTATTTTCAATCGGGTTTTTGCTCAAACTTTCACCGACATGTTTCTCTCATTTATCTGATTCTATTAACTCCAACTTTACATCAGGGTGGACTCTCCCTTTTAAAAGATAAAGGTGAGTTCTGGTAATGCGATTGCATTGTGAAAGAAAATGTGTGGAATGGATCAGAAAAAGTTGATCAAGTATGCTTGTAAGTATTGGTGTGCACTGAAAGGTTCTGGAGTCATCAAAATCATAATAAATTTGGCCAAGTCTTGGTGAAGTAAAAAGCACTGTACACAGAAAGATGCATATGGGACTATACAAAATGGTGTCGGGGCTACCTACCTTTATTTCCTTATCTTTCTATGCTCATTACTCAGCCAGTATACATTTTCTTCTAAAATTGTTTGGCACATGACATTTATTTGTAATCTTGAACATTCATTGTATAAACTTTCGTTTGATTCTGTGAGAATTCATTTTCTTTCTTTTTTACCAGAGCTCAAGTTTATCTTTAACTGAGTAATAGTTAACATACCTGATTTAGTGCAGCAACCGACGAATGCGATGACGTTAGGATGAGCCTTGAGTTTCTTCATCGTCTCAATCTCTTGAAGATAGGCAGCCTTGGAGGTGGGGGAAACGTTGCCTGGTGTTTGAAGAGTACAAAGTTAATGTAAAGAACACGAACTTATGTTTTCAAATATTGGAAATGATATCTTAATGGTGTATTATCAAAATTGATAATGATGATGATGACGATTTTAACTTTGTTTAGCCCAGGTATCTGCCTCTATTCGACGCTCTTGGCCCTTGGTTTAAAGTTAATAAGTGTGTGTGCGTTGTGGTGGTTATTTTACCTGACTACTAAGAAAGCATAACTGCTTGTAATAGTAAGCAACCACATAGGACCGACGGCATACAGGTCCCTTTCGAGAGACATGGTAATGATGATTAATGCCTTACCAAAGGGCACTAGCGCATCGCCTTGTTTCGAACGCGGGTCGCCGGGTTACGAGAACACTGCTCTACCAACTGTGCTCCATGTATACAGATAGGATCAATATTATCTGAAATAATTTCTGGCTGTTTTTATCAGGTCTCGATCTGAATTGAGAACTATACCATTTATTTCTTTTGGGACCTAGGCCTAAAATTAATTTTCTTTAGGATGTCCAGTTCTAGTTGAATTTTGAAAATAAATTCGGTAATCTAGTCCAGAACTTGATCGTTCTGATGAAAAGCAAGATATGTGGCGACACTATAGTTCTTTGGTTAAGAAGAAGACAGTCCTTGATATAATATAGAGAAAAAAAGGCGTAAAAGAAGGTGAACTAACGCCCTTCTGGCTCCAAATCAAATATGTGATGGCGATGGTGGTTATTTTACCTGACTGCTAAGAAACATGCTTGTTAGTAAGCAACCAAATAAATAAATTTTAACTTACGATTAAGAACTTTGATCAAGATAGATGTCGGCTCCTCGTCTTCCTTCTGCCCGGGCAACCAGACACCTGCCCGGTGAATAGAACCATAGGCACCCTCAGCGATCTCCTGCTCCAGCTCGATGTCGTCCTTTTGGTAACTCGCCGTAATGCTTGTTGAATTGGTTCAGATCGCTTCTCTGTAAAACATAAAGTGGGAGATATGATATTATAAGATGATCAATTATCTCCCACTCAAATGATTGGTTGGGAGCGTACACGTGACCATGCATTTATTTTGCCTATCGCGTAATTTAGATAATGACCGGTCATTATCCAATTCTAATGACCGGTCATTAGTAAAATCATGTTATAAAACATAATAAAAAAAAAAAAAAAGAAACATTATTGACTTTGCAAAACATTGCAAAATGAAAATGAAGACTTATTGCTTTTTGGTAACATGATGTTTTTTCAATTGTTAGCATATAAACTTATCTAATGATCATGATGGTAGAAAATTTATTTTTGTATCAAACTGTTCAGACAATGCCTCATTAATGTATTGTAATTTGTAGGTTTATTTGCACTTGTTTGTTTTGTTTAATATGTAATTGTTTATCATTCTATTTTTTTTTGTTATAGCGTTTAGAGACTTCGGTGGTAAGCGCTTTATAAGTAAGTTTTTTTTTTTTTTTTTTTTATTTAAAAAAAAATAAATTATTTATTAAAAATATATTTAAACAACTGTGCCCCCCCCCCCCCATTTTATACCAAATTGTTGATACGCCCCTAGTCTGCATGCAATTACCTCTCTCGACAAGCCCATAACGTTGAGAGATGCGCGCCTTGGTTTCTTCGGCACATCGCTCTGGCCGTAGTTAGCGCCCATGGCTTCACGGATCATACTGTCGTAGCTTCTGCTCTTGCTGATGCCCGGTAGGGGCGCTATCTTTGGTCCCATGGCTTGCTGGAGGGTGATGCTGCCGCCTACAACAAAAAAATAGAGAATAAAAAAGGCCAACATTAGAAGTATCAAAATGATGCTTATTGTGAACTTCGGAGATTTGTGTCTGCATGCGATTTCGACAACATTATCATATTACTTATTAAAACAGTCCAATTAATACATAAAGGTATTACGTAATCTGAACATGATTTATATGGTAAATACAATAAGTTATTGGGGTTGGCCTTGAGATCATTGTAATAGCAATAGCATTTGTTTTACATAATGTAAACAATATGGACATTTTTATCAAAAAGAAAATCTCTCTATATCTAAATAAGAGTATTCATTCGGCTTTACGACTCCTTATTGGGAAGCGGTAAACCTACTCTACGGATTATGTCAATTAAATTAACGAGTATTTTTGTTGTTGGTAGGAACAAAATACATATCTAAATGACTGGCTAAACAAGATAAACATCAGGTTATGTGCGTATCGTTCAGAAAAGACACCGTAGACACTTAAATGGCACTTAACTGTCATTTACAGTTAATACAAATCATGCTCATAGCAATAAAAAAAACTTCCCGACGAGATTTTGTCAATTCTGGCTTAGTGTTAATTTTCCTCGATATCATAATCATTTCCTTCATGACCATAAGCGACGAAAAATAATGAATTCTATTGGACACATCAAAGAGATAATTTTTGCTAACACTGATTTGAAGAAAGATACCGCCATCTCACCTGTAGTCCAGCCTGCTTTCACGGGTGGAGCCTGTATCGATGACGTAAAACCGGCTCCACCTCGCGGAGAAATCTGTTTGCCGCCAGTCGCTTGTTCCATCGTCATACCACCCCGTTGCGGCGTGCGCGGTAAAACCGCCCCTTTCACGCCAGTCTCCTGCTCAATTGTAACACTTCCCTGTGGAGAAGAGCGCGGGCGAGCTGCGTTTTCCCGCCAGGAGCATGTTTCATTGTAATTCCCTCACGTGATGAAGAGCGCGGTCGAGCCGCGGTTTTCCCGCCAGTTGCCTGCTGCATAGTCATACCTCCACGCTGTTGCTGCTGTTGTTTTTGTTGTTGGGCAGGTTGTTGGGCTGTTTGCTGGCTGGTTGAGGCTTGCCAGATGGTTTGCCATTGAAGGCATCGTGTAAGGATATACCACCGGCAGACTGCTCGTTGCCTTGTTTTGGAGCACCCTGTAGCATAATAAAAGGAGATATTTGAGCAAAAGCACTTTAAAAACTTCTCAGATTTAAG
>JAVYIG010009156.1:60000-81349 GCA_035222895.1 Strongylocentrotus droebachiensis | reverse complement strand
TATTTTACCCGATTTTCCCATGTTTCTTGGCTAGCAAGTCTGTTGGAACATAAGCAACCAACATTTGAGCGATTTTGATTCGAACCCTAAACCTCCTCATATTTACGCAAGCACTGCTCATTAACAATCAAGCCATTTGTTAAAAAATTGTTTTCGAAGGGTAATGAATAATTTAAAGGCAATCGTAGAATTATTTTAGTAAGCGCACAGAGCTTAAAAATTACATGTATCTGAAGTCTGTATTTTGAGCCAATAATGTAGGCCCTACAAAGTTGTTTTAAAGATACTATGTCCCTTTTGCACGCCAAAAATATCAAAAGGTTAAAATGGCATTTGAAAGATAATACTAATTTAGAACTCCCCTTAAAAAAATGGGGCTTGAAAATGTCTTAAAGGGGGAAAATAACGACTATTAGTTGTCAAATCGACTTAGGAGCTATAGAGCCAATAAGTAATAGTCTTGATTTTCAGACCATTGCACCGCATGGTCGTGCGTTTTATGCTGCGCAAAGAGTCAATCAGTTTAATTTTGGCCATTACAAGAAGTGGGTTATTGATGTAGACAAATCGTTTACAGCTCATTTTATGTATGTTATTACCAGAGAAGAAGAAAAAGCCAGTCAGTCACTCAATACTGACAATAGTGTCTGACAGTGAAGTCTAGCAAGTAAACGGGTTTCCTTGCATAATTTGAATATTAGGACACTGCTAACATTTAAATTTCACAGATAGGACATACATGACATATTCATTATTCCTGCAAAGTTCTACAGAATTTGAGGTTGGTTGCAAAATGGACACAGTATCTTTAAAGTGGAACATTTTCAACTTTGTCTTTCTCAACCTTCATGGGAATTTGGGCGCCATAATTACACCCTGAGTATGCTGGAGATGTCGAAAGATCAAGTAGTTCCTCAAACAAAAACACTACAGGCCCAATTTCATTCAAAGTGGATTATATAACTTACTCAAATGAGCAGATACAATAATATCCAGTGCCGCAATCATAAATAAATATATGAAATATGATCCTGTTCATTATTTTGGTTAGCAACAATTTCTTCAACATATATATTTACGTTAACTAAAATCCCATGCAAACACGATAACTTGACAGGAGGTGAAAACATAATAATAAAATCATACCTTACTTTAGAATGGATTTCAAACATCAATGAATAAAAGAAAAAAAAGTAAATATGTATACGTCATCAAGAAAAGGTATGACGTAAGAACTACTCATTTTGTTGGATCATTAATGAATGGCATTTATATCAACGCAGGCTGGATGCTTACATATTGCTTTGTAATTTTAAAATATTAATGTTCATCATACGGTTTTTATTTGTTATTTAAATGTACATTCAATAGATCATCCATAATATGCCCATGCACACATTACATTTCTATGACAATCATTATAAACAAATCATATTCGAGTTTATTACACTCGGTGGCAATTCAATTATGCTTTCTTGTAAAAGAACTAATTCATAATCACATACTCGTGCCACAACCCAGCTTGTTAAATCGATAATTGTCCGCAAATTGCGAGTGATTTATGGATCATACGACGGCTAATATGTCCGCCATACAGAATTACTTTTGCCAGATTTATTGAGTCTACAGATATGCCCCAAGAAAACAGAACTTCGTAGCCGAATCATTCGAATGCTCCAGTTTTTTACGTTATATATTTTAATGCTTCAGTAGATTATAGAATTCGAGTCATGATATGTGATCGTCTCATTTTGTCATCATCACCATCATTATCATCATCATTATTTTAGATCATAAGACGGCTAATATTTCCACCGTACAGAATTACTTCTGCCAGATTTATTGAGTCTACAGATATGCCCAAGAAAACAGAAGTTCGCAGCCGAATCATTCGAATCCTCTAGCGTTTTAATTTTAATTTTAATTTTATATTTGTAATGCTTCAGTAGTTTATAGAATACGAGTCATGATGATAATGATCGTCTCATTTTTTCATCACCACCATCGTTATCATCATCATTATTTTAGATCATAAGAAAGCCAATATGTCCGCCATACAGAATTACTTTTGCCAGATTTATTGAGTCTACAAATATATGCTCCAAGAAAACAGAAGTTTGCAGCCGAATCCTTCGAATTCCCGAGCGTTTCAAATTTGCACTTTTGTTTTATATTTTTGATGCTTCAGTAGTTTATAGAATACAAGTCATGTTGTGTTATATCGTTGTCATCATCATCATCATCAACAACATTATCATCATCACTATCATCATCAGCATCATCACTATCATCATCATCATCCCCACCATCTTCATCATCATCATCACTATCACCATCAACATTATTTTAGATGTAAAGAACGATCGTTCCATTCTGGTCTGATTGGTCATGCATAATATTTACATTGTATACACACTAAGAAAAAATGGTGCAACTATGCACCTTTAGGGGTTCAAACCGATGCAACAATAGCAGCACCTTTAGGGGTTAAATCCTGCACCCTTTTTAAAGGTGCAATCCTGCACCCTTCAAAAGGGTGCCAGATTGAACCTTTTGGGGGAAATGTTAGTAACCTTTATGGTTCAATCCTGCACCTTTAGGGGTGCAAACCGATGCAATAGCAGCACCTTAAGGGGTTCAATCCTGCACCCTTTAAAAGGTGCAATCCTGCACCCATCATCGAGGAATACTCGTGACATTTGCTCGTATACATATACATATTAAACATGCATGATGTTTCTTGGTTAGTAATCATATAATCAATATATATATTGCTAAAACGTGAATGTAATTGTAACATGATCAGACAAAATAATCTATTGGTTAATGATTGCCGAAGGAAAATACAAAACACAAAATTGATGTGCATTGTCATAATTTGCCTAACAAATCATATGATAAATGTATTTTTATGTGAACACGTGGAAAGTAATCATGAATATGCATGCAATATGCAAACTTTTATTTTGCACCTTTTTGGGTTGTTAGGGTTCATTTTTGTGGGAAGGGTGCAAAATCTTATATTGCACCCTTTTTTGAACCCCTTTTCCTTCAATAGGGTTCATTTTTATGTAAAGGGTGCAAACTCTTATTTTGCACCTTTAGTGAGTCTACACAATGTCCCAAGAAGACAGAAGTTTGATGCCAAATCATTCGTTATCATCCAATGTTCATTAATTTTCTATAACTTGTCATGCTTGTGTATATTATGGAATAAGGACCCTGAAGAACTGAATACGTTATGAGAGAAAAAAGTACTGGTTCCTGAAATGTACATGCTATATGTAAAACAGACAACAAATACACTCCACAATTCATAAACCTTTTTGAATTTTAAGAACACAAGCATGTTTTTATTGGTCCAAATACATTTTCGGCATATCATACTTTGGGTGATATGTTTCGCCTACAGCAGGGAAAGAGTTTAAAAGATATTCAATTTTGTATTTCTCTTCCTTCGTATTCATTGGACCAGTGCAACTCACCCAATGCCAATTTCGTGGATAATACAGATCACCAAAAAAACCTAATATCTGCAAAATATCAAAGATATAATTTTTGCATTTGAAAATATCAAAGTCATATTTAGCACATCTTCCTCACGTTCTCAGGGTCATGTGTGAGCAATTTCATTTTCTCCCAGGCTATAATTAGGGCTGCAGACATATCGATGTATGCCCACACATACACATTTGTGTGTGTCAATTCGCATAAAATATGAATGAAAATATGAATGGTAGTTAATACGAGGATTTCGACCCACACGTCAATGAGCGTAAAAACAGGCTCGTTCCAAATCAAGATTTGTTTTCTCCCCTCTCTCTCTCTCTTTCTTTCTTCTTTCTCTATCTCCTTTTCTCTCTCCGCTGTGTGCATTTTCGCTCAATCACAAATTGATTTTCAATAATGGCGAAGGTATTAATTAAAGAATGAAAAGGCGAGTTTTAACATTTTGATTCGAAAATCGTTCGAATCGAGTGTAATTGTTTCTTTAGTGTCTCTACAATCTGGAGGACTAATTTACGTTAAATAGTTTATTAACAAAAATGAATTCACGAGAGGGGTGGAAATGAGATATAGGGTCTTCATTTAGAGAATGTTTTGAGTTGTATTTTGCGAAGTTTACATCTTTCCAAAAACATGAAAATGGTTCCTGATCATCCAGATCATGGCATATGGTAGTGCAATTATGGTTCTTATAACTGCCAGTTGAATGGCGAAAAGAGAGAGAGAAAGTAAAATAGAGTAAAAGGATGAAAGAGAGAGAGAGAGAGAGAGAGAGAGACAGAATGGGAGAAAGATAAAAAAAAAACAAAAAAACAATTAGGTTGGGTTGAATGGCATTAAAAAGTATTGTATTATGTATAAATCCAAGTATTTGATTTATTTTTAATGTGTCATTCTTCAACTGTTAATTAACAGTTAATTTCAAGATTCAGTTGTATTTAAACCAATATTCTCTGGGTCGTTATCCATTTCTCCCTCGAGATATTTATTCCTTACCTTACATTGGGGTGGACCTATGTTTAGTTTCTCTGATGGTATTCTATGCACGCTCATTTTGACAATCGAATTTGAGTGCTTGCCAAAATGACTTTCCTTGTTTTGTATTTGACTGGGGATGGTCAGAAGACATGGAAAACTCAGTGTGATGTGATAACTTTTCTCATGGAACTGATAGTTTTTAAAATTTTGGCTGGAAAATATACAGCAACATCCGGCTTGAACTCTGAACAAAAAAGCATACCTGATATTATGATGACCCAATGTAATCAAATCAAAAGCAGAACAGAAATAAATGAATTGAAGAAAACTTCTATTTGGTTTCATTCTTTTTCTTCGTGTGTTACACACAGGAACAATATGCAAGAGTCAAGGTGTTCAAACAGAATTACACCACGTCAATTCATTGTTATTATTGGCATTGTTTGTCAGCTATTTACAGTGAAAACTAAATAACTTTGCAACTAATTGTCATATAATTGGTTTAGAGATGACTCTATAGTTCAAAGGTCAATCTGCAAATGAGCATGGTGAGTGATGAAAACAAAGTGTAGATTAGAAAAAAAAACGAAATATACCTTTTTTTTTGGTTAAATTATTTTATTGGTCATTACAAAACATCTGTTTAAAAAACTTTATAAACTGTATAGGTTAAACTAAAGAATAATTCGCCTTACTCAATTAGCAGAAACGAATAATTCATCAATTTGAATGTATTACAAAGTGTAATCATTGACGACAAGGATTTAATCATTGAATATAAAATGCAATCATGGATTACAAAATGCACTCATTGAATACAAAAAATGCAATCATTAATTATACGAAATGCAATAATTGATTCAAAATGCAATCATTGATTACAAAATGCACTCATTGATTACAAAAATGCACTCATCGATTTAGAAATGCGCTCGTTGATTACGAAATGCAATCATTGATTTGATTACATTACGAAAGTGAAACACGAATTGTCTCAACTTGAAATTGCAATTTTTGACTTTTCACCCATTTTCTTTCTCCACCATCTCATCGACACGAACATAATATTGTTCATTCTTTGATACAATATGTAATCGTGTATGGCATAACACAATTTTATTATCAATGAAACCTATAAATGGTATTCAAATTTACCCAATGTTTGTTAAGTTTTCTATATCTTTTAATGTGTTATCAACATAATTGTATGCTACAGGTGCGTAAGTACTTTTTACTCTGTAATTTGAAGAAGAACAACCTCTCAGCTGCATGTTCGATGATTTTTACCTCAATAAAACACAATATAATCATTAATTTGATTGCATCATGATGATAACGTAAATGAGGTTAACATTGTCGTGACTTGAACTTACAATTTTGAACTTTCTTACCCATTTTTGTTTATCTCCCACCATCCCGTCGACGCGAGGGGGGTGGAAGTGTCTTAATGAGAATCAATTACTCTTAGGATATTGGGGTGGGTCTGATAAACAAGTAGTGAAGATAGACAAAAAGAAAAAAGAGAACAGCACGATTATGGTCTTCGGGCGATGCAGTTCGCCTTGAGAGTAGTTTCAAACGCAACTTCTCTGTCCGGACTCGTACTCCCGGGCAGTGTATTTAGCGTTTGGTATAAATAATCGGATGTTATAATTAATAAGCGACGCGAAATGCTCCAATGTGGAAGGTTCGAGATATATTTTGTTTCCGATATTACCTGTTTCCATTGTTAGAGGGGATTTAGCCATAGGAAGTGATTGATAATGGTGGAGGGGTGATGCTATTATGGTGTGTGTGCGTGTCTGGGTATGTGTGTGTGCGTGGGTGTGTGGGAGTGTGTGAGTGTGCATAAGTATGTTCGCGAAATTGTTATTGATGTTTTTTGTTCTGTTTACTTGGAAGAATAAAACATGAAAACAAAAAAAAATGTGTGTGCGTGTGTGTTGTGTGTGGGAGAGGCAATAACAGCGGGATAAAAGAAAGACAAGGAAATAAGATTATGAAACCCAAAAATTGTGAAGTTTACATGAGTAGAGTACAGTTTAGTGTCAGGGAAACTTCAAGACAAATTAATAATGATTATCAAGATTATGAAAAAGTAGCAAACCTAGAAACAAGAAAATATAATGATCAAAGACTAATTATTATCTTTAAATGCAGAAGAAAAAGAAGAATATAGTAGATCATAACAAGACGAAGCAAGTTGGGAAATTAAAGTTTTATTATTGAAGAAATGAAAGCAAAAACGAAATAAAAAATGAGAAGGAAAAAAGAATGGTTAAATGAAAAATAGATAAGGAATATGATATAAAATAGTAATAAGATTAAAAAGTCGAAGAAGATTAAATAATAAAAGGAAGTCCAAAAACAACCAAAATAATTTTAGAAAAAAGCATATAGGAAGAAGACCTTCACGTTTAACAAGATATATGTCAATACTCTTGATATAATCTTGTTGTCTGTTCAATTTGATCTCTATAAATTTTCTTCGGGGAAAAGAAGCTTAAAAAAGTGGAAGCAAGCCCAAAGTTACAATTACTCTCGACCCTGGCGCTCAAAATCCTTGGCGTGTAATGCAATTTCAATTCCAGCCATCTATGCATTCATACTTCTCTAATCTTTTTCTTTTTTCTATTCTCTTTTCTTGGCCACCATTTTAAAACTTTGGCTTATATTTTACGACATAATGGAAAGATTACCTTCACTGGATATGATATTCCTGGCAGCAATACGACCGTCTTGATATACTATGTCCAGGTAAATAGTCGAAACTATTCTTTATATGAACTTGAGATATAATAATGATTAAACTGGTGCACAATTTGATATCACATGGATACGTCACGGAACCGTTTCCTTGCCAGGGATATTTTTCTATAAATTTACACCTATCACCAGATTAGAAAAATAAATGTTTTGTTAGCATGATATTGGTATCATCTCATTTTTGTATTTTATTATATTACAATAAATCATTAGTATACCCCATGTTTAATCCAGGTAATATCCTGGTCTTCGATATTAAGACAAACACTTTTAGTAGTAGGCCTACTATCATCAAATCTAGTACTTATTCTTTGACTTTAGCTGTATTAATGTTCTAAATCTAGATTATTCATAAGGTTGGCATCAGAACATAATTGGACATCATTGTCTGGATTTTATGTCAATGGTTGAATGACGAAGAAATGTAAATATTTGAAGGGATTGATAGATGAATATAATGATGATGATGAAGGAAATGAATTATAAAAGAGGGTCTCCCTGATCTACTTAAAGACGCTGGAATGCAGACTTTAATATCAGTCATTATCCCGTCTATCAAGCCAATAATTGAGAAAACCGCAGCAGACCGCTGCAGCTATGGTCCGCATCAACGGCGAACCAGCGGGGCAGCGCTGGGGGATAAAGGCGACGCGTCACTGCTATTCGTGCCTCGCTGTACATCACTGTACGTACTGCATGTACAAGATCTCACCCAGTAAACTATCGTTTACACGTTGTACAAGGGATGTAATACCTCTGTATATTAGTTCCAAATAATCATATTCTCCCGTATGTTTTTGATTTACTTGTGCTTATATAACATTGAGGGAATAGTATCAGCGATCTGGAAGTTTTATTAAATTTTACTAGGCAAAAAGAATTACCTGGGTATTTTTCAAATTTCATCAGTTTCAACGGGTTTATAAATAACACATCTCTGGTAGGTGAATTAGTAGGAGCAGACATTCATGTCAGACGAAATCGAATGAAAGAAAACTGGGCATTTTGCCATGATACAAAAGTAAAGTGGTGTGCATGATGTTTGATTACCATAGGCAGTATACTGCCTTACAATACATGCCCATATACCACTCTATTATAGCGTATGTTTTCGTGTTTAAAGCAATGATGCTCAAGGATTTCCATCTCAGTATCTCAATCTTTGGTTATCTTGTAAAGTGTGATTACAATAATGATCTTTGATAATCATTGAGATGATAATGATGATACTAAAATAAAAATGATAATAATTATGATAATAATAACAATAATTAGTATGATAAGTATTGGTAATTTTAATGATGATATCAAAGAAATATGAATATGATGGTGGTGGTGAGGAAGATAATGTTGATAATTACGATAAAAATAATTATATTTATATACATAATATATATAATTTTCACTTTGTAGTTTATAAGGCGATAAATTATCTTAAACAGAACAAGATTTCATAAGAGTGTCGAGATGGTCTATAAACATGGAGCCACAAAAAGTGACGTGTAACGTTACGGCCATTCACTATTGGAACCCGCCCACCACCACGCATGCCCAATGCAATAGACTTTATACACGACGTACCCCTCGGTGGTATTGCAAGGGTTAACGCAGCAATATACTAAACACGTGTGCGCACAAAGACAGTGGAATAAGCATGCGAAAAAATGCTCTAATTAACACCTTCCATCCGCCTTACGTGATGGCACAATTAAATTACTATCTTAATGCAGAGGAGGGGAGATCCATTATTTCTGGAGTCTTCTATGAGGGATCACTTCCTTGGAGTTTAATCCTCTCCAAATAATGATGGAATTCATTCCAAATGATTGGGATTCTACTTCAAATTATAGTTGAATCATTCATCTTGAGTGCATCCCAAAGTAGCGATTGAATTAGGGCTTTTAGAGTGGATACCACCCCCACATAAAGTGATCCTCAATATACGATCCACTGCAAACTTGCCATGGAATCAAGCTTTAGAGTGGTTTCCACACTTTTAAAACTTGGATTCCACTCCACATGAAGTGATCACATAATATGAAATCCACTCCTGAGTTGTTTTATTCATCTTCCGAGAGTGGTTTCCGCTATATTCAAGTAACAGTTAACTCCAGATATAGAGTGAACCTTAATAATTATGACTCGACTAAATCCTTAGACTTCCCCTCCGGTACTTTTCGAGTATATCACACGTAATGCCGTTTGGCGTAATGTATAACGTGGCAGAGCACAAGTGGAGAAGAAAAAAAGCTGGAGGCAAAATCAGTATCAAATCCAATTCCAATGTTAATCTCTATGCATTTTAAACCTCTGCCTGACTTTTAAACAAAATCAAAGATAATCATCGAAGTATATTAACTGTGTATCAATAATACTTTTGTTTTCTTCAATCATATTGACCTTAATTCTGATTAAGCCCTTACAAGAAAGCAAATTGAGGGCTACATGAGACTGGTGATCGCATTCTCTTGTGCCTATAGTATAAAGCATACACTATAGACAAATATGAAAGCAATGTTTTCAGTTTTCATGAATAACATCCTGCAAAAGATAGAATCTAGAGCTACCGAAGGCGAGATGGAAAAGGATGTTTTTGGATCGAAACCAGGCGTGTGTTGTTTTTAACGAAACATCTTCAGGACAGCTGGCAGGATTGCAGGCGCAGCGATCAACAACATAGCATGTTTTCTAAGTAATGCAACATTTTATGGCTGTTCATTGAGTGATTATGGTGTGAAATTGTACATTTTGAAGGATAATATTTTGGGATGGAAATGGAGAGCACTTACCTGGTGACCCACTTAGCGATCTATTCCTGCCGCTCAAGATGCCAGCGATTGAATGCTCTGTACTGTACGGTGAGAGTCCGCGGTGCGAGGCAGCCATGGCGCTCATCGCCGAAAGTCCCCCGCTCATGCCGGCCCGCTGGTGGTGTAGCAGCTGGTGCTGCCCGGCTCCAATGTCCTCTGAGCCTGGGCCCAGTCCCACGTATGGTAATTTCTGATGTAAACCAGAGACAATGTCATCGGGCATTTGCCCGTTGGCATTATTGAAAATCATCCTGTACATAGGATCCAGATTTTACTGATGCGATTCCGAAGATAAAAACAAAGATTCAGCTATCCCTTACAAGTAGCTAGAAGGCTTTACAAAACCACTAAAAATCTACCTAGCTATCAAATGATGTTTGAATTGTGAGGAAGGCGACTGCCAGAATTCGATACTTGAGTGCCAAGGTGAGCGTTTAAAATCGTGCTGCTAATTAATCTTTCAAACCTGGAGTTTCTGTCAAGGATGTTTCATCATATAGCGCCTGTTCATGAAGTAGAGTGTTGTTTACACGAGGTACAGTACACACCTTCCAATGTAAAACAATCGACAATCCAACGCAAAATTTGGCAGGGGCTATTTTGTAGGCATTATCCAAGGTTGTTTATTAATTCCTTTTGGCCGTCAGAACGCCAGGCCGAGAAACTGGAGCTAAAAAGAAAGCTCTGATTTTAGAATCAATGGCTGAACTTGAAGAATTGATTAAAATATTTGTCCAATAAAAGCGAGGAGGGTCTTCGAAAACGCTCGAGTTTGGAGAGGAGTCGACGCGGCGAGTTATCTCGACGACAATCTGTGCGTGATGAGGCGATAGCTGCACGGAGGTTATGATTAGCGATGTAGAAAACGATACGCGATATTTTTGTCGTCTGCCAAAACTCTTCTTTCTCCCTTCCCAAAAGGTGAGTAGTCGGCGGGAAATTTCAAAATTCTCAGAAATTAATCGTTTCCTCTCGAAGACTCAGGTGAGCCCGGAGGTTAGTAAACATAAACAAGGGACGGAGAGCCCACGTGGCTTTGTTATAAAGAGTTGATATGATAATCAGGGTGGATAAATGGGGTTGATGTAGTAATGAGATTAGACGCGGCCAGAGACAGAGTATGACAGTTCGAGATCTCGAAAAGGGTTCAATTTTATTTAGGCGCGCAGATTTTGCTGGTCGTCTGCTTTTGCGCAAAGGTCTTCCCTCGCTCCGGCCTATTGCATAGATGATCATCGGGATGATGGCGGTGGGAGGGGGCCCGTGTGTGTGTGTGTGTGTGTATGGGGGGGGGGGGGGGGGTCGGAAGGGGTAAATTTTGAATTGCGGCAGGTGGCGACGAAGATTCTTCGATTGATTTGATTTCTAGTTGGGTGAATGTGAAGACAGACTTTAAATAGAGCGACATATATCAGGCTGGTGAACAAGGGTCTTGATTGAATCCTTTGTTTCTATAGCTCTGGCATTCGTTCCGGCTCTTTACCAGTGAAGTGGCGCTGGTTCAGTCATTGAGGGGGGGGGGTTGAGGGTAGGGGGGCATTGTGACATGAATATGGAGGAGGGAGGGGGCACTGATGACATGAAGATTGGGGCACATGGGGGGGGGGGGGTAGGGGTGAAATGCAACTGAACCAGGCCACGGCATAAATAGATAGGTTGGTAGAAGTTGTGTAATCTTTTTTTCCCGCCGCCCCCTTCTCTTTTTCCCCTTTTTCTTTTCCCTATTTTTTGCCATTCGATTAGGGGCATGTGCCCTCGTTACTTATTCCGAAAAACCAAAATCTATTATTATTTCTTCATTGCAACCAAAACTTGGCGTTGGGTTTCAAAATCATGAGAGATGTCATTGAATACAATAACTATTTGATTTCATAATTTATGTTTCTCAGTTGAATTTCGTCCGATTAAAAAAAACAAAATAAACATGTAATTTGAGAAACCAATGAAATAATCCCCATATTTGAATTGTAACTGAATCGTGACTGTGACCAATTACAAATTGTCTCTTAGTATAAATGTGTTCTCGATATTACATTTATACTAACTATTTCGCGATGTAATTTCATAGTTTGTTCTCTTCCATTATCAAAAAACAGACTCTAAGTTCTTCTCTTTTTGATTTACTTTGTTTCCCATTTTTTTCTTCTTTGAAAGTTACGTGATAAAAGTAGACTACATAAACAAAAATTGATTTTTATGCCAATAAAATTGACATATTGATAACGCACAAATACATATAGTTCTTATTCACTATTATGATCGAGATATTTGTATACTATTGCTTAATAATTGATACCGATAATAACAATGATTATCATTAATACTAGAAGTAGAAGTAGAAGTAGCATTATTAGTAATAATAATAATATTAGCAGTTATAGCGGTATCATCATCGTCATTATCATCATCATTAATATTCTTCTTCTTCTTATCTTTCTTCACATCATCATCATTAACATTTCTCGTACATCATTTTTCTCTCGACAAAAGATATATCACTAAACCTAGCCAGTACAATACTTTCACTACTTTAAAGAGAAGGTTGAGTTCTGGGAAGAGGTGAAAAATAATTTGTGAGCATTACTCATTCTTATTATGCAAGTGTGGAAGAACATCAGTTCAGACATGTTCCCTGAAAAGCATGGCTCTTCAAATGCCTTCATATTCTAAATATGCATGTATCATCGTAAAACTCGGGGCCGGCTTTTTATGCCACGTGTGCGTGTAGTCCCATATACATCTTTCTGTGCAAGTGTTTGTAACTTTACCAAGACTTGGCCAAATTTCTTATCATTTTGATGATTTCAGAACCTTGCAATACACACAAATTCTTATATTCTAGACGATCAACCTTTTCTGGTCGGTTCCACACCGTTTCTTTCACAATGCAATCGCATGACCAGAACTCAACTTCATCTTTAAGTAGATGCCTCCACATTTTCTTTTTTTACAATGCATTCATGAACTGCCACCATCTTTTTCAATTCCTACAATGTATTTATCTTCAAAACAACCATTAAAGTGTTACATCATTTTGTACTATAATTATGATAACATGCAAACAATACAGTCATAACTCTATTCATTATCTCCCAAGTGTTATGTTTGATAACGTAACTAATAAACTATCGACACGAAATCTAGATGAAAATATTGTTACCAAATTAAAAGTGTGATTAATGGAAATATCGATTTTTCTTTCAAATCGCCCCAAGTATCAAACTAAACACAAAGTTAAAAGATTGTTTGATGGTAAAGGATCCAAATGAAAATGCAATAGTTCTATTGTCATAATTGTGCATAATCTAATTGCATGAAAATACATCTTATTATATGTGTAATTCTTGACACCTTCGTCCAAAGGTGATTTTTTTTTCAGTGGTTTGTATAGTAATTGTTACGTGTTATTTTATTGACTTCTTAGGTCAATTTATGTTGGCGTTATTATCAGTAAAGTTCGGACAATGTATTGAAGGACCTAAAAGACGCAGGATCATAATTTTGAGAGAGTACCTCAGCTAGATTATAAAAGATTAGTGTTGTGTTATGTGTCAAGCTCTTGAAAGACACGGGCGACAAGAGAGAGAGGGGGGGGGGGGGTTAGATGGGTGGGGCTTCCATGTTACTCAGTGGATGGGATTAGACAAAATAAATCAGTTGAGGAAGGAGGAGGGAGGGGGGATGTCTGAGTGGGATTTTTTTAAAATAGTGCCTTATCCATCTGCCTCCCTATCCACCCTCCTCTCTACCCCTCTCGTAAAGGAAGGGGGGGGGGATAATGTCCTCGTGCCCCTATCCCCGTCGCTACGCCATTTGATGGACATGCCTGGATGAGTGTGTGAGAGCCGGATTAAATCCTTTGCTCTCGTTCTAACACAACCCCAACCGTTATTGCGTGAGGATTTCCGACTTTGCGATCCCTGGTCGACCGGTTACGTAATCAATACGATTGATAGTAACAACTGCGCTTCAGAGTTTAGTGCTTCAAATTTGATCCAGCTAATTAACACATAATTAATCTGATTAATCATTTGACATAACAGTACTGACCTCTTAGTGGGATTAGAAAGTATATTTTCCAAGGTGAAGATTGAACGGATGATAGGCGAGCATGACAAGTGCAAAATTTAAAAACAAAGGAGGTGTGTAGAGATTTAAAGGGGAAGTCCACCCTGATAAAGTAAGTTGTTTTTATTGAAGCAGATTGAAGCATGGACAAATGAGAGAAACAGGACAGTGAAAGTTCGAGCAAAAATATATCAAAAATAAGAAAGTTATGAATAATAGAAGGTGCAATCTATCAAACACAAATTGGCAACTCGGTGACGTATCTTGCAAACTCCCCTCCAAATTACCCTGTACTAAAAAACTTCAAAAATCTACATTTTACATTTAAAAATGTCAATCATTTATTCATCCTATACGAAAATTATCGCAAATATGTTTATGTAAAACCCCTGTATGAAACAAGTCTATTCCGTCTTCATTAACTAAGAAAATGAAAGTTTATCAAATTGTCTGTACATGCAGAGCAGATTGGAGAGGAGCTCGCATGATACGTCACAATATTGCAACATTGTGTTTTACACGACAACTTAAAAAATTCATAACCTCCCTATTTTTAATCGGATTTGGCTTTAACTGTCACAAAGTTGTTTCTCTCATTTTTCTGCTTTTACTAAAACCCAACTCAATATCAGTGTGGACTTGTCTTTTAAAGATAGTTTGGAATATTTAACGAAAAAATTAAAGATTGTAATTTTTTCATTTTTCATGTATACTTTGTTTTCAAGACGTATTGTAAAACAGCCTCTGAGGAACTTATACTAACAAGCTCTGATTCTCCTTAGATCCTCTTTCCCGTGCCATTACTATTATATTTGTCTTATTTTATTGTATATTTTTTGTAATATACTTATTCATTGCATTATGTTTTGCATGAGAAATAAAATCATTTCAATCGTTTTAATCATTTTATTGGAGAGTTTAAAATATAAAGCATACAGTTTTCCTTTATTTTGTACCCGGTTTCCAGAAACACCTGCAAGATAAAAATGATTATATCACCTGATGGTTTTTTAAGTAAACTAAAGAAAAAAATAAAGAACTATTTTTCCCGTCTTCTTGCAAATCCCACTTTCCATGTTGTTTTATGCTTGACAATGATAAAAACAAAGCAAAGCAAAGCAAAATCAAAACGAAACGAAACGATACAAAACAGAAAAAACAAAAACAATGCATATCGTCTTCAGAAGGGTCAATTCAGAGGAGAAGAGACTTGTGGATGAAGAGAGAAGATGAGAGGAAGAGAGAGAGAGAGAGAGAGAGGTAGAGAGATAGAAGGGAAGAGAGAGCTAAAGAGAGACTGATAGCATGAGAGGGGAGGGAAATAGAGGGAGAGAGAGAGAGAAAAAAAGGGAGAGAGCATGAGAGGGGGAGGGAGAGAGGAGGAGACTGAGGATGAAGAGAGAAGTGATAAGAGGAAGATAGAGGAGAGAGAGAGAGAGAGACATGGGAGAGAGCATGAGAGGGAAGTGAGATAGAGAGAGAGAGAGAGAGAGAGAGACTTGATACCTTGACGGGGGAGAGCCGAATATTGGCTATACTAAAGGAACGTACACAGAATGGCACGTCCATCCTATACTCGATTTTGAACTTCACTCCAAAATAGGACGAACAAAAAAAAATCTTGTATCACAACACTGCCCCGGGCCCGACTGGAAAGGAGAAAAAAATAATTAAAAAAGAACGAGTTACAAATCTAATTTGGTTCTGGATAGGTCCGTGGAACAGCCCCCCTACCGCTCCACCTCAAGGGAGTGAACGGGGTCCGCTGGCGCGGCGACTTCAAAGCCTCCGGTGAAATTCTAGCTCCTGCTAAACATGCGACCCGGAGAGAAAGAGAGAGATGGAGGGAGAGGGGGAGAGAGAAGGGGAAGGGGAGAGAGAGGGGGAGAACGAGGGATGGTGAGGGAGAGGGAAAGAGAGAGAGATAGGGAGATAGGGAGAGAGATAGAGAGACGGGAGAATCGGGATGGTGACACAGACGCTGCAGATAACAGATTGAAGAGAATGCGAGTCGGGGAGAATGACATACATAATTATAAACAAGGACTGAGAGAAGCGAAGAATATGATAAAAAGAGAGAAAAAGGAGGTAGATAGATAGATATATAAATATATAAAGAGAGAGAGAGAGAGAGAGAGAAAGAGAGAGAGTGAGAGAGAGAGGGGGGGGGGGGGGGGGGAGAGAAATGAAGGTGGTGGGAGGGGTAGGAGATGTTAGGGGAGCACTAGATTGACACGGGATCGTACCTCGTTATCATCGTGCCATCCACTAGCAGACAATTTTTGTGATGCAGAAATTCGAAATGCACCTCATCTTGTGAATCTTGTCATGAACAAGGCCTCATACTAGAGAAATGTTACTCTGTACAAACAATAGTGACATGTATACCTCCGTCCCGTCATTTACAAAGGCTTGATTTATCTCAAACTTAGACATTAACATTAGTCTTTTTTAAATTGCTAGAGCTAGTCTCTTCAACAATATTTTGATAAACCAGGGCCCTTATTTCACAAAATTTTGTCAGCAGTGACAAACGACAATTTTTGTTATAAGCTAGTGAATCCTTGCTTCTGATTGGTTATCGGCAGATTTGTCACTGATTTTTGTCATTTGTCATTGGAAAAGGGCTTTGTGAAACGGGTCCCAGGTCGTGTTCCTTCTGCTTCTTCCCTTTTTCTCCAGGAAATCTTAAGTAGATGATAACATGTCCTCGATGTGTCCTTGAGGTGCGTTGTAGCACTATGACATAATATGAATTTCCCCCCGTTTTTTGCTTGTTTTCCAAATTCCAAGTACATGTATTCAGATCACTCCAATTCATTCTTTTTAATGAAGTTTAAAGATATCATAACCAAACTGTCATGCACGTATTAGGCACTTTTAACATATTAAACAATTTTGTAATTCCTCATTTTAATATGTATTGTTTAATAGACGGAAAACGATAAGGTATAAAAAATGATTTATAAAACAAAGAACTGTCATTTATTGTGGCTATGAATTTAAACAAATGTGTGTTGTAATGCAGGGGCTGAGAAAGTAGGGGGGGGGTTCGAAGGACTTGTTGTGGAGGGATTAACGATCTATGCTATCTCTCTCTCTCTCTCTCTCTCATTCCATCTCTCTTTTCTTCTACTTACCCTCTCTCTCTCGTTTAGATCATTAATTTCTTTGATATTTCATTTTCGGTGGGGTGGATGGGGGGGGGGGGGGTATGTACCCTTTACGCCCCAATCCTTCCTTCACAAAGGGACGTAAGCAAAACAATGATTAAATAGAAATGGGGGGGGGGCGGTCTTCGTAGGACTTGTTTTTCGAGGGACCACGATCCAGGCTACCCCATGCTGGTATGCCGAAAATTGCTTGGCTCCGGGTCAGTCAATCTGTGTGACCCTTATCTATGCACTTTACTCTCTCTCTCTCTCTCTCCCTTCCCTTTTACTCACTCTCTCTCTCTCTCTCTCTCTCTCCTCTTCTCTTTTAGTCACTCTCTCTCTTTTATTCTCTCTCTCTCTCTCTCTCCCTCTCTCTAACACTCTTAGGCCTACATCAAAGTCTCCTTTTTTACTTCAAATTTCCTCCCTCTTTGCTCTCGTTGAACGCTTTAACAATCTCTATACTTAGGCTTTCCTTTCCTTCTTTCCTTCTTTATGCCCTTCATTTTGTTCTCCATTTTCCTTTGTCGTTCACATACGTTCACAGACTGCCTAAAAATTAACAAAAACGAACAAAAACACAATAAAACCACATTACATCCAAACAAAGCAAAACAGTATACATTAGCAGCAACACAAATAAACCAAAGCACAGCAAAATGTCCCGAAGCAAAAATAATAAATGAATAAATGAATGGCATGATTGGTGAAATAGGTCTTAACCGTACTAAACTTTAATACTTACCATACTTACAAAGCAAAATACAGAGAAAACAAATAAGAAAACGATCCATATTTGTTAGTTTTTCTAACGAATGCATCCTGGGCCCTATCTATGCGAATATCACGATCAACACATGGTTAAAGTTAAAGTTTTGAACATTTAAATCCTGGTTTAAGAAAAGAAGAAAAAAGATAAATATAAGGACGATAGGTGTAGCGTTTATTGGAGAAATTTTCTAAAATGAAATTTGTTTAGGTTATTTTGTGCATGTATGTAAAAGCTTTATTTCATCGTATGCTAATTTGATTCCTAGAATATGTAAATTGGGATTTTATTTTGCATATTTGACCCTTTGTCATTTCACATTTTTAATTAATACACCATCATCTTTATGATATAATGATGATTATAACAATTACATCAACGACAACAACTGAAACAACAAAAATAATAACAATACTAGTAGTAGTAATAATAGTAGGAATAATAGTGATAATGATAGTAATACTTATTAATAATTATTATAATAGTAATGATGATGATGAAAAAAATAAAAATAAAATTAATGATAATACTAATGATAATTATAACAATGATAATAATACAAAATGAAGTAATAATTATGTTATTAACAATAATATCAAACATAATAATAAGATGATATTAGTAATGATGATATTAATAATAATAATTATGATAACACAAATGATAATAATGATAATAATCATAACAATACTACTACTTCTACTACTACTACTACTACTACTACTACTACTACTACTACTTCTAATACTACTACATGTAATTATACTACTACTTCTACTAATGATGATAATAATAATAACAATTATTATACATCCGTCTATGAAAGACTGTTAAAATGTTCACAATCTTTTCACCCTTTCATAAAGACTATGTCAAGACTATTATGCCGATGAATATACATACCATTAGAACTATATCTTTACAGTACAGCATAAGATTGAATATGATCCCACATAATGACTTTATTATAGTTTAGCCATTGCAAGCGGCAAGGGAATTTCGTCTGTCATCGGCATTATGCTTTGCATTTAGTGAGCAAATTGCGAGATTTATGATTCGTTTTTGCGTCTCTATTCACCCGCTGCTGTAAACGGTTCAAGTGGATTGATCTGTAAGCTGTTTGAGGCTCTGGTGTGTAGGGGCTCTCGGTGGTTCCTCGGGCGGGCTTTTGAAAAATTGGGTTTCTTTACTATCCTCCAACTTCATGGATATCCCCTCCTCCTCTCTCTGTCTGTCTGTCTCTCTCTGTCTCTCCCTCTCTTTCACACACACACACACACACACACACCCACACACACACACACACGATCTTGTTTTCATCTTTCTCCAACTCTCTCTCTCTCTCTCTCTCTCCCTTTTCCTCTCTCCCTTCTTTCTTTCTCTCGCCCTCTTTTATTCTTGTTCACCCCACCTCTAGCAGCACTACCACAAACATTACCATCCCCATCTCCCCCCCTCTCTCTCTCTCTCTCTCTCTCTCTCTCTATTCCTACCTCTTACCACTACCACCACCACCATCATCAACAACACCAGACAACAACAGCAACAATAATAACAACAACGATCACAACACCAACCACAACAATAACAATGAAACCCATCTTTAACACCCTTTTATTGTACGGTGAGAATGGAAATGCGAACCACTAATATACATTTAATAGGCATATACGGTAGACCTGCAGTATCAACATATTACTGAAAGTAAGTCGGCCGATTAAGGTTCTTTTACTTTCGATTTGCTTAGTTTTCACAGCACAACGTATCCCCGGAGAGTTTTAACACAGAAATATTTACGGGCAGAGGCAAAATGTAATTTCTTGAAATTGCCATTCATAAACTATTTATATCCCAAGCGAACACTTAGTTTTAATATGTGAATGAAACAGAGAGGAAGAGAAGGAGAGAGAAAGAGAGAGAGAGAGAGAGATGGGGGGGGGGGGTGGGAGAGAGGGAGGTAGAATGGGAGGTATTTCCATGATAATGTAAGCCAGTCATTGTTTTAGAAATGGACGCGTGGGAATACATGGGGTATGCAGCAAGGGATGGAACAGGGTCGTGCCCCACCCCCACCTGCTTGCAGAACAGTACAACGAATACATGAGTAAAACAAATAATATTATATGTAGAAGCTGCTAGATCTCCATTATGCAAGAAAGGGGGCGGACATTAAAAATGTTCTAGGGGCACATAATAACAATAATAATACTCAGTTTTATATAGCGCTTATTAGAATCATTAAGCGCTTCCAACTTGGAGATTATTATTATTATTAGCCCTCTCTCCCTCCCTACCCCTATCAACACTCATCAGTCAATAATGACTATCAATTTATGGATACGCCATTTAACGAAGGGCTATTATATCGAGCCAAAATGTGTAGGCAGATTAGGGAAGATGTGCCGGCACTATATTAGGGGGGAAATGAAAGAGGCTTGACCTGATAATCTTCAGAGTTAATCATAATATTTAAATATATTTTGTTTCCTCTTTGAATGAAATAATTATGACAATATGATTTATTTTTTATATATAAGAACACACTCAGAATGTTAAATTAGGGCGTTTTCACATTGTGGTCGCGTCCTTCAACAGTGTGGTTCACAGTGTGGATAACCACAGATTCACAGCGTGACCACACTGTGAATCTGTGGGTATCCACAGCGACCACACTGTGAAACAGCGACCACATTTTGAAACATCCACCACACTGTGAAACAGCGACCACACTGTGAAACATCGACCACACTGTGAAACAGCGACCACACTGTGAAACAGCAACCACACTGTGAAACAGCCACAACACTGTAAAACATCCACTACACTGTGAAACATCCACCCCCACTGTGAAACATCCACTACACTGTGAAACATCCACCCCCACTGTGAAACAGACACCACACTGTGAAACAGCCACCACACTGTGAAACATCCACCCCCACTGTGAAACATCCACCCCCACTGTGAAACAGCCACCACACTGTGAAACAGCCACCACACTGTGAAACAGCCACAACACTGTAAAACATCCACTACACTGTGAAACATTCACCCCCACTGTGAAACATCCACTACACTGTGAAACATCCACCCCCACTGTGAAACAGACACCACACTGTGAAACACCCACCACACTGTGAAACACCCACCACACTGTGAAACAGCCACCACACTGTGAAACATCCACCCCACTGTGAAAAATCCACCCCCACTGTGAAACGCCCACCACACTGTGAAACATCCACCACACTGTGAAACATCCACCCCCACTGTGAAACGACCACCACACTGTGAAA
>JAVYIG010009156.1:50000-55000 GCA_035222895.1 Strongylocentrotus droebachiensis | reverse complement strand
ACCCTTGCATTGAGTTGAGAGGCAAGGGAATAAACCATTATATACCATGACACTTACATGACAACTCCAATGATGTATGATATCAAAATAAAAATTATAACGATTCTGATTTCCGAATAATTGGAAAGAGGGAAGGAAAGCAGAAAATATTACACACATTACAACCAGGGACATTGTATGCTCCTTGCTCACTAAGAATCATTTCATTTGCGCCATTACTATCGGTAATCAAGCATGTAAAATAACATTGTAATATGGGAACGACGGGGAGGTTGTACTTGCCTCTGCTTTTCTTGCAATTTTGCCCTTCTCCCTTTGCCTTTCTCTCTTTCCCTTTATTTGTATCTGTTACACTACATGATGGGGGGGGGGGGGGGCGCCCACATGTCCCCCTATATCTACGCCACTTTCTTGGAATATCCTCAATGTATCTTCTCCATATCATCTCTGCCGAAAAAGATGGAATTTCTGTCCATTCGGCCTTGGCGAGACGCCTTGCGCCGTCCTCTCACGGAGAAAATCTTGGCTTTAACACACCACCACAATGAAACCATGGCCTTCAACTTGACAGTACAGTGTGTCTCATAAAAATAGGGCATGACCTGATTAGGTTCACATCGGCAACTGAGACGTTATTTTAATATTACAATATAATTTTCATCATCATTTGCACCATCTTTATTTCCGTTATCCGTATTAAGTTGTACCTGTGGTTGATAGCGCACACATCAACCACGCAATGTACTCAGACGCTTCAATATTCCTCCGGCTCTTCTAGGCTACCGATTTCGGCGCTCTCAGCATTCAAGGAATTCCTTCCTACCGGTACCCAATATCACCTGGGCGGAGAGTGGCAAATGTGATTAATGTTGTTAAAAAGGACATAAGTGCCGTGGCGGGAGTCGAACCGCGAACCTTTTGATCCACAGTCTGATGTATCCACTAGATCACGACACTTCTATTAACAGTAATGTGGGGTGGTAGCAGTATCGTTTTTGCTTGTGTACCCTAGACAAGAGAAATATAGGTTTCGATGGATACACGTGTATCCAGTATTTGAAATCTCGGGGATTTACCGACTTTTATCGAAGGAGATTGCTTGATAAATTACATCCAGAAGATGCCAACTCTCGTCTAGAATTTCTTGCTCTTACTCCATTTCTCTCCGTCTCTTTCTCTCTCCGTCTCTCTCTCTCTCGCTCTCTCTATCACACTCCATGTTACTGTGTGTCTCTGTCTCTCTGTCTCTCAACATGGACCTATTACGAACTAGGTCCATGCTCTCACACTCTCTCTCTCTCTCTCTCTCTCTCTCTCTCTCTCTCTCTCTCTCCTTAGCACGTTACTGTCTCCTTAAACTTCTTCATCTGTCGAACCTGCCGCTCTTTAATGGTGACAGATAGACCTATATTTTCATCCATCATAGTTCCAGTTTGTCTGCCACTCTTTCGGCTACTCCAGAATAACGTAGGCCTACACAATTTGGAGGACTCATATTAAGGATGAGGTTAGGAAGGAGGAGAAGAAGAAGTAGACGAAGAAGAAGAAGAAGAAGAAGAAGAAGAAGAAGAAGAAGAAGAAAGAAAAAAAGGAGAGGAAGAAGGAAGGAGTAGAAAAAGAAGAAGAAGAAGAAGTAGTAGAAGAAGAAGAAGATCCCTGACATCACACAATACCTACAACTACATTAAGGACAAATTCCCTCGGACAATCACATACATACACTGTAAAAAAATAATAGTCGAAATAACTCTATAAAATTGAGGAAAAGAATTGCCTTATTTTTATTAAGTAAATATTACGGCATCTTAAGTAGAATTTACTTATTTTGCTGAATAAATTTTTACTCAGTTAAATCGAGTTACATTAACGTAAATAATTTAAGTATTGTAATCATTTTAGATAATTAAAAAACAGCTATGATAGGATTACATATTGCACGATTTGGTACCATCTAATCTAACAAGTAACATCCACTAATCATTCACTACTTCTATTTAAGATTAATCACTAACACTACTTCTATTTAAGATTTAACCGTATATATATATCTACCACCATCACAAACTATTACATACGCTTCAATTCGACACATATTGAAAGGCTCCAAATTTTATATATACTTGATCGTAGCATCTTAAAAGGAAAATTGGTTGACAATTTCCTGAAATATCAAGTTTTGATTTGTTTTGAACTGGGTAACAATTAAAAATTGTCTTGTCTTTGCTTAGCCATGTTAAATGAATTAGTAAATGTTTTAAAGTCCTTAAATTTTCATTCAACCACAAAAAAGAATTGTTTTATTTAAAAAAGAGTTTAATTTGGTCTTAATGAATATTCATAAATTATGTAAATATTTCTATTACGCACTGCATCGGTCCTTACTTTGAAAAGATAAGAATAATCAACATAAATTGTTTGAGTAATACGTATAATTTCTGATTTTGAGTTAAAATTACTAAATTAATACAAGCTGAAATTACTTAAAGTTCTTAAGTATTTGATTTTACTTAAATATTCCACGTATGTTCTACTAAATTGAAAGTTTGAGTTAGCAAGACTTAAATTTAGTGCGTAAGTGGCAAAACTAATGTTTTCAAGTAAATTCTACATGGAAAAAATACGTAAAAATTACCAATGAACAAATTCTTTTTTTACAGTGTAGGACAACCATTCCCGGGCAATCTTCGTCTCGGACAAGTAACTCCCTTTTCACTATCCTGCCCGGATAGTGGAAAATCCCCACGTATAATACAGAATTATTAAAAAAAGGTTTAGTTATCATCCCGAAATTAATATTTATCCGGGCTGTAGTTACATAGTGCATGTAGTTGTCCTAATTGGTGATTGTCCAAAGGATAATTAAGCTGCGCAAAATAGTGAACGTGGTATACAAAAGTTAAAATAGCAAATTAGCAAGAACATCAGAAGGCCTTATGAACAGCAATAAAAAGCAATCATAAGATATTGGTGTTATTCCGAGATAATGTTAAGGGCAGGGGTGGGACATTGGCATTCCATGGCGTTGCTATGTCTTACAAAGACCGCCCTATTTTTATCAATGTCCGCCCTTCTATGAAACAGTTCAGAAGAAATCTACCACCATCTAAGATACTGCAATTCTGTAGACTTTTGTGAGTGCGAATACATGTTACGCATATTCTAGTTGCAGTGCCCCATTTGCTGCCCACCCATATCAGACGCACGCCTTATGTGGGGGACCCATTTCGCGCGCGGCCTTGCAGCCGAAACTCCTCCCGTTGCGCACCGAGCGCGCGAAGCAGTTGGATACTCGTTCCCTCTCTGTAATAAAAACAGAATAACAACTCCCCCACAACTATTTGAGAGGAGTACAATTTCAAATAAAAATCGACCTTTAGAGGGTTCAAAACAAGGACTTATCACCAGACCAGCAGGTTGTATGTTATTTGAGGGTAACTTTGATAGGAGTTTTATCTTTTCACCTTGTCTGGGGGTCTAAATGTGTTTTTATTCGGAGTTATTTTTCAGGGGAGATACTATAATTTTTTTTCTAAATTTTTGATTGACGTAAAAAAAGCAACCAGGTCGGATGGCTCAGTTTCTCGTTGAGATTGGTAGTTTATGATAACTGCCTAAGCCTAAGAAATAAAAAATACCTTTTTACGTAATGACTGAATGAATGAACAATCGATTAAAACAATATAAGAGTGAATTAGTATATTAATGAATGAATAAATAAATAATTAAATATAAATGAACAAATAGAATGATAAATGAATCAATGCATGTCTGAATAAATAAATTAATAATTTAATCAAAAAAGCAAGAGTATATACATTAATTAATAAATAAACAGTTCAACACATGAATGAATGAAAAATAAAAGAACAAAGGAAAGAATAAATGAATAAATAGATGAATAAATAAATAAATAAATAAATAAATAAATAAATAAATAAATAAATAGATAAATACGTGAATGGATTATTAGATAAATAGATGAATACATATTAAAACACATCTATAAATAAGTTAACGGGGATGCGCCACTATTTTTCCCTCTAGGTGTGTTTGACTGGCTATTATGTGTCACGGTGTTTAACGATATTTGTTATGATAAATGAATAAATAAATATGATGGTAGAAAGAAAAAATGAATAAATAATATAATAAAAGATAAATAGCCAAATTAATAAATGTATGAATGAATAAAAGTATAAATAGATATTAAGAAAAATTAGATGGATTTAAAAAAAAGTAAACAAATAAATGAATATATGAATAATACCCTTGGTAATTTGCATTTCATCAGACATATATAATCGAATCCCCCCCCCCCCCCCGCCGCCCCTCGCGATGCCAGATGGGTACCCTCTTAATATGTGGATTCTTGCTACGCCATTGACTTTCCCTATAGGTGTCTCGAATGGCTATTATGTGTCATGGTGTTTCACGATATATTCTGGCAACGTTGAGCAATATCACCTTTCTATCTCTTGCTTGATCCCGGGTCACTTCCGAATTTTATTTATAGATTATTGAAGGAGTCCCTTTCCCCCTTTTTATGTGCTCATTTCACCCCTGTAAATTCCTCCGATTTCGTTTACCCCTCTGTCGTTTTCTTTTATTTTGTTGGAAGATTTCTTCGTGGCAGTCGATTTGATCATCGCGTCATTTATTTCCAACTATTTTGCATCGCATGATGTTTTTCTTACCCTTAGTCATACATATATATTTTTAATCCTCACAAAGAATTAAGTCAGAAAGATTTTGCTACCCCCTCTCACTCTTTCTCTTTCTGTCTCACTATTTCTGGATATTCACAACCCCCCCCCCCCCCCCGGTAAACAAATTGGGATAGCCGTTTTCTAAGACAGTCCGGAATAAAACAAATATACAGGGAAAATTTAATAATGGCGTATGGTTGGATGTTTGGTCTTCACGTGACAGTTAGATGATATTTGTTTTCATCGATGTTCATTAGAATATATTTAACAAAAACAACAGCAACAACAACAACT
>JAVYIG010009156.1:0-45000 GCA_035222895.1 Strongylocentrotus droebachiensis | reverse complement strand
AATAAAAAAAAGTAGAAGTTCTTTTTTTTAAAAAGAAAGAAGTGAGCAAGAAATTCCAGTGAATGTTTGCTCTTTTATTATTTCCCGCGGCACGATCTTGGCTATTTTTAACCCGCGAAATCGCCCAAGAGAGGCCCGAATATCTCCCAAGGGTTGGTTGCGAGTCACACACGTGCCTGTAGTATGCAGTGAGTAAATTGATTATATTTTTGATCCTTCGTGTTTTGAAAGTTTTATGAAACTTCCCGCGGAAGTAGCATGTGAGTTCCGTGTTTATGACCCTCTGTTTTTGACATTGCCAAAACAGAATCAAATGATGAATATATAATGACATGGGAGAGACCGAGAGAGAGGAGGAGGAGGAGGAAAGAGAGAGAGAGAGAGAGAGAGAGAGAGAGAGAGAGAGAGAGAGAGAGAGAGAGAAAGAGAGAGAGAGAGAGAGATAAGTTAATAGGACAGAGCTTGAATTTAAAACAATTATTAATGAGTTCTTAATTTGTAAGCCATTTCGGTAAGGTGAATCAATTATTTTTTTCTTTGTCTATTTGAAATATCTTTTCCGTAATTAATTTGTTTACACGATCAGAATTTGTCATAAAAAGCTATTAGCTTTCATAGTTTTAGTTTACAAATATTTGGAAAAGAAATATATAGGCCTCGTCTGAGAGAGAGAGAGAGAGAGAGGGGGAGAGAAGGATAAAGGAAAAGGACAGACGAAACAAGTGACCAAAATAATGATGTGAAAGAAAGAGAGATGGGGAGATGGACACGAACAAATATGAAGAAAAAGAAGGGAAAGCGATTGAAAGAAAGGATAAGAGAATGGAGCAGATTTATTTTGGCTGCCTTTCAAACTGCTGCCGGAAAACCCGACGCCATTAATCTTGAAACGCTGTGTTGGGGCCCTAGTCAAAGTTTGCGAACTGGATTACTCAGCCTGTCATCGGCCGAGCGCTGACGGGACGGGGCCGGGGGCGTGGTGACGATGAGAAGGGTAGAATCAGAGGGGAGGGGGCAAGAAGGAAGAAGAAAAAGAATTGGAGGGTCAACTCCGATGTCTCTTTGAATAAAGTCGGTCTTCAGGTAGTATTAAAAGGCATTATTCAATGAGAAAAGTGTCCAAATAGAACGTTTCTGAAATATTATGTACAAAGACGCAAAAATATCCATAATTTCCGACTTTGTACATTGACAAAATATTCACTGCCAAAGTGATGGAAATGCTTCATGAGTAGCTTTCGTTCGCCCTCCTGGTAAGAATACTTCCACCTCTGTTTTATAGAACGCACCATCGGGGCAGAAATAATAATGATTACCTAACTTTCATGAAGCAGAAGCCATCACACATCTCCCAGATGGTGCGGAAGGCTTAGGTCAAGGTCAACTTTCATGAACATGAGCATTCGCGGCTTTCATTTTTATTTTTGTAATTAATTAATTAATTTTATTAGTATTATTATTATTATATCTCCGAAGTGGCTTCTTATGTAAATGTGATAGGGGTAAGACTTAAAATAAGTCTTATATAAGCGGTATATTTATGATCTTTTGTGGTTTTATATAAAAATAAACATCATGAACGGGGACACGAGAAGGATGTGGTTACGCGTGCTTCTAAAAGAAAAAGACATATTATTTTGTATAGACAGACAGAGAGAGGGTGAGGGAGGGAGAAAGGGTAAGAAAGAGAGAGAGAGAGAGAGAGAGAGAGGTGGAGGGGGAGGTAGGGAGGGAGAGCGAGAGAGAGAGAGAGGGGGGGGGGGGAGGGGTGGGGGACGGTATTAGGGAGGAAGAGAGAGAGAAAGAGGGGGGGGGGAGAAAGAATACTATATAAAGATAGAGGGGTATGGGAAAGGTAAAATATCCATAGAGGGAGAAATACAGAGAGAGAGAGAGAGAGAGAGAGAGAGAGAGAGAGAGAGAGCGGGGGGGGGGGGGTAATGGGGGTAGAGGGGCTGTGTCCCTGAAACATAAAAGTAACAGTAGAACTATATTGAAACACATCAATCACAAATGTTCATCTTTAATCAAGCATATACATTATTTTGTCAACACTTTCGACTAAACTCAGGCATCACAACTTTCAGTTAGCGAAAAAGATCCTGCCCCCCAAAAGGGGCTACAAGAAGGGAGGGGAGGGGGAGGAGGTCGAGGGGAAGGGATGGGTCACATGACTCAAGCCTCCTGACTGACCCATCACTGGACTCTACTGGACATTGAATGCGTAAGGTCTACCAGCCTTGGGAGCTTTCCTGGCAAGTCACAAGTCTTGAGTCTAAAGTTTCTAAAATTTTGCTTCATCATCGCGAGGATTTTGATAGTTCTTTTAAAATCTTTATTTAAATAATTTAAGCTCCTGCTCTATCTTCTTCTTTTCGATTTATTTTGCTTTCGCTTTGTCCTTTTTCATCTCTCTTCTGCATCTTTAAGTATTATTTGACATCCCTCTCTCATGTATCCCCTCTCTCTTTCCATCTCTCTCTCTATCACTCACTCTCTCTCTCTCTCTCTCTCTCTCTCTCTCTCGACATCCTTACTTCTTATGTCCTACCCGCGCTGTCTATAAAATTTACACTCCCTCTATCTTTGAATTTCGTACTCTCTTTCTCTCTTTCTTTCTATCCTCACCCTCCCCTCTTTCTCTTTCCTATTGTGTTCAAAAATAAAATCTTGATAAGGGTGATATGTATTTCTATTTCTACTTTTAAATCCATAATTTGGGCCGAGTAGTTTCTTTTTTGTTGATGGCTTGTTCGGACAACCCTTGATTTTGAAAGAAAAGAAAAGAGACAAATATATTGACGGAAAGGTAGGAAAGTAGCTTTTAAGAGAAAATAAGTAAAATACCATATTTTGTATGAAGACAAACGTTAGTGTAATCATTAGTAGATATTGACCTAAATCAATTTCATTTCGAGCAAGGCCTTTAAAATAACCTTCGGATAACCCTTCGTGAGAAAAAAATTCTTTGAGATTATTCGGAGAACCTTCGTGTGAAAATTTCTATTTGCAACTAATTCATCTATCCAGGGTATTATATCTCACCAATTCCAGAGCTGTATTGCTACATCAAGGGGCAGCGGAAACGTCGATAGTATTTATCAACCTGTCAATTCTATTCCAACGAGAGCAAAAAGGTCGCAAGCAGTAATCGTCAATTTTCGGGCCAACTTTTCCATATTAATTAACCCTAGAGGGAATCATTTCTCGCCGATTCAAAAGCTGTACAGCTAATTTAAGGGGGCGACGGAAACGGTGAAAAGATCTATAAACTTGTCAATTCGGTTGCAACGAGAGCAAAAAGGTCGCAAGACAATAATCGCCAATTTTCGGGCCACCTTTTCCATATTATATAACCCTAGAGCATCATATCTCGCCGATTCCAAAGCTAAAAGGCTGAATAAAGACTGAGGGCGACGGAAACGGAGGAACGATCTTTAAACTTGTCAACTCGGCTGCCACGAGAGCAAGAAGGTCGCAAGTCGATAATCAGCCATTTTTGTTCGGCCGCCCTTTTCATGACAACCATACTATAATCATCTTCCTTCTTTCTCGCCGACAAGAAATTGCAAGAATAACACGGTCGAGTTCTCGTTCTTACGTTCTACAAACATTTCCTCTCGCTGCATTGGAGAGGGATATTCGGGGGAGTAATGGTGGATTATTTCAGATCAAAAGGATTGGCCTATTAATTTAGTCAAAGGATATTGCAGTAATTTCCATTAATTTCAATGAATTAGAAGTTTGCGTAGACGCGCGGAGAGGACGATAAGTTGTCGCGTAGCGAAGTGTCTGTACTTTTCTAGGATTCACACAGTAATGCCTTGCTCTCTTCAGCTGCTTTCTATTGCAGACAAAGAGCGTGTAGAAAAGTGCTGGGAGGGTGAATAAGATATATAAACACTTATATGGTATATATGGAAAGGAGGCACTACGAAATATCATCAAAGATTGATATCTAACATCTTTTGATTTTACTGTCACAAAACCAAAACGGATTGCCCCCTTCAACATTAAACAAATAAACAACAACAATAACAACACAAAAACAATAATAACAACAACACAACAACAACATTAATAACAACTGAAGCGACAACAGCTTCAGTAGCAGTAGCAGCAACAACAATGACACACAAATTTATTACATCTTTTAGAAAAGTAAGCCCGTATATGACATTTGAATACGATATTTGGCTGCGACTGTCTCCCGTTGATCTTGAGTAGATCTAGACCTTTAGCTATAGGTCCAGGTCTATCCTTTTAAGTGCTGAGGAAATTAGAGAATTGAATAAATGATCAGATAATTTTCAAACTGTATTCAAAGGTGTTAATGCATACATTTTCTATGATTCACTGACTGCCTTAATTTTTGCCAGAGACATATCTGACATAGCAACCATTAATGTACTCATCCTACAGTCAATCGAATGTTAGAAAGAGTATGTCCGGCACTAGTCACTTAGAATGCTTGGGAGAGAAACGTCAGTTCATTTCATTCAAACATGTTGTAACAGCAGTATTTGAATATTATTATTTTGATAAAGTAAATAAACCCCCCCCTCAAAACAAAAACAAAAACGAAAAATTAAAAATACAAAATGAAAATTGAAAAGTTGATAATTAAAATAATATTTGTAAACAACATCAATAACTAGAACAGTAGGGGCAAGAATGATGATCTTAACGCTATGACAAGCATCTTCACTAAACTTTAAGCGACCTTTCAGGACTTAAGCTTACCGCTAATTATGTATTGTCTGCTCATAATAACGCATATTAATTTCGAGTGGACTTACTCATAACTATACCAGGTACTCCGCCAATATCGATTAGGGATTCTAAGAAGGGCGCAGTGTGATACCCGTTTGACGCCTGGAGGGGGTAGGATTTGCCCCCCTCCACCACTACCGGTTGTGTCACGAGGCCCCTTGATGTACCTGTGCTGTTGTTGACATGGTTTTACTCATTTGATAAACAAGGCATCATTGATCACAACAAGAAAACATATAAATCACAAAACGTACTTTGAAAAATATTCCTGGGGGTGTTTCACAAAGATCCTAAGTTGAACTTGTCTCTGAGCTGGACTTAATAATTCTGGAAAGCCATTAGCATCTTTGAAAATATTTTGTAAAATTCATTTTTTTAAAGGCAATAAAATGTTGATTCAAATCTTTCATATTTTCTATTATCGAGGAGATTTCATATTCTTGATGTGGAATTTATGAAATGTCTAAAATACTTGAATTTTTGCTTTTGAATATGTTTTTTTAAGGCTATACTTAAGTACATCTTAGAGTTAAGTTCGGCTTAGGATCTTTGTAAAACACCCCTTGATGTTATTACTGCTTTTAAATTATCCGTGCTTGTCTGAGAAGCAGAGTGAATATTTAAGAGTTCAGTCCTTTTTCTTAGATGCAACGAAAGGTAGTTAAGGTGTATTTGAAAACTTCTTTCGTGTTCTTTAAAACTCTATTACTCTCACTTGAAATAGATATTCCATTGTTATATTCAATATTTTCACATTTACATAATTTAATTCAAGTTTCAATTCCTATTTCCATGTGCGGATCAGACAATTTGGGGAATTTCTCGACAAAATTTCTTAGTTTGTTAAGTTATCCACAGGTATTGTTTTTGTTTCTTTCCTCTGTTCAGTGTTTTTACTTTGTCATCATTCCTCAATTGTTTCTATATGTATTTTCTGATTCATGAATGGAAATCAAATCAAATTTGAAAATCAAATTTATCGGAATAAACGAAGTCTAATATAGAAATGCAACTCACAGCGAATCCCTACATAATTTCCTCATCAAATCAAATAAAAAATACATTTTATCTCAGAAAAACAACAGTATATTATGTGTCATTTTTGTGGTTATGTTAAGAATTTTCCGGGAATAGAGAGCAAAAGAGAGAGAAAGAGAGAGAGGAAGGGGGGGGGGGGTATATGAATATGATATTGCTAATAATAAGATATATCAATTTAAGAGAAGGCCATTTAAAAATGTTATCCCCGCAGTTCAGTAAACCTTTAAGATCGCGTGCTTGTCTGTATTTCTCTTTATGAAAATACGTGTTCTCTCTTTCTGGATGCGACGCTATTATTAGAGAAAAAAGCAACTAAAACACAAAAAAGGGAGACGAAAATAAATTGACTGGTGAATTTTGATGTCAGTAAAGAGGCCAATGAAAGATTTCCGTCGAACAAGCGAACAAGGAAACGATACTAGCAGTCTTCTAGCTAGTCGCCGACAAGTTTACTCCTCTAAAGAGAAGGTTATTTTGGGGTTTTCACAGTATTTTCATTCTTAAGTAAGGATATGATATTACCAATGAAATCTTGAAAGAACTGTTAAATAGAAATGCTCTCATATTTATGTTTAAAAAAGGAACTTTACTTATCTATAAATAAATCGCGACTTTGCCACGTGTTTGTGTAGTCCAATATATCCACAAAGTATTTTTAATTTATAAATATTTCATTACAAAAAAAATCACAAGTACGCAAGCACTTTGTAAATGATGATCAACTATTTACTACATCCTTTTGTATAAGCCTTTATTTTTATAATGTATTCATCTATATCCGTCTATGTTTTAATTTCCTCAAATGGAGTAGACTAGTAATAGGTGATGATGATGATGAAATCAAGTTATCTCAAACATAATCTTGATAACAGTGATACATGTAATATAAATAATAATAACTATAATAATAATAATGATAATGATAATTATAATTATAACATATTAAAGATAAAGTTGAGTTCTGGTCATGCGATTGCATTGTGAAAGAAAGATGTGGAATGGATCAGAAAAAGTCGATCATGTAGCATGTAAGTATTGATGTGTACTGCAATGTTCTGGATCGAGTCATCAAAATCATAATAAATAAATCTTGGTAAAGTAACACGCACTGTACACAGAAAGATGTATATGGGACTACAACAATGGTGTAGGGGTTACCTACCTTGATTTCCTCACCTTTCTATGCTCATTACTCAGCCAGTATACATTTTATACCAAAATTGTTTGGCAAGTAACATTTATTTGTAATCTTGAACGTTCAGTGTATTAGTTTCGTTTGATTCTGTGAGAAATCATTTTCTTTTTTTTTAACCAGAACTCAAGTTTATCTTTAATAATATTAATAATAATGGTAATAACGAATAATTAATACTGATAATGATAATAATACTAATGATAAGAATGATAATAATAATGATAATAATAATAATAGTAATAATAATAATAATAAAATAATAAAGAAGAAGAAGTAGTAGAAGAAAAATAAGAACATTCCACAACAATCATTCTTGGTGAATAAAATTATATTAAAGGCACACTGTCCTACTTGTAGCTACTTGCTCCCTCTATATAGAAAACTTCCCAAATCGGTGCCTGTTGGTCCCCCATGATCCTCTTTTTCTTATGTTAAATGAGAGCTGAGTTAATGAGATAGCCACCTGTCACAGTGACCTCGAAGGCTCGCTGTGTGGTCTAATCCCTTCTAGCTGCAGTAGTAACGCCTACCTTTAATCTCTGTTCATGAAGATCCATAGAGGACTGTGACCTTTCGACCCCAAAACCCTTTATCATAATCATTAACGTATCTATTTAATATCTATCCTCACATGTCATCCTTTTCAACGAAAGAAAAAAAAATCAGCGACAAACAACAAAATACGACGTGAACAGGATGAGAGGGTTAAGATCTAAGTCGCTATCAATATTCATCAAGATTTACCCCCATCGGGGTTGGTAGGAAGGGGGCAACTTAACCCCCTCTTGTGTAAAGAGGGGTACTTTGTGACACCTGTATAAGTTTCGGAGAAATTTGGGTTAGTTTCGTTTACCGCATTCCAACGTGACTGTTACCTTTGCTCATCCCATTTACCTAATAGCAAAAAAGAGGGGGAGGGGGCAGATCATGATTGAGCCTTTAAACAGGTAATAATTGGGCTAAACGCAAACGTTTTTTTTATATAGAAAATTAGAGTGGTGAGATACAAATGCATCTAAAAGTGAACTCCCCCCCAGAAAACAAAATTAAATGGAAATTCAACGTTTTGAAACTCTCCTGTTTTTCTTTATTTGGATGATTCTTTAAAATGATGACTGAACAACTTAAATATTTTGAAGTTGCATTTGATATGCTTTTTAATGAGAGTGAAGAAATTGGAATTTAACATTCTATGAAAGTCAATTTCACAGTACAATTTTTTTTACAAAAGGACAAAGTAAAAAATAAATTTCACAGTGTACATAGAGAAAAAGAGGGGAAAAAAGAATGTAAAAGGGACAGGAAGGAAACGAATATTTGAAAAAGGGGGAAATAAATTATGCAAACGAGAATGGTTGATTGCGAGGTGGGCAACCATTAACCTTATGTAGACGCCATACTTCAATGGTACGGTCTTATTTGCCCGAATCTCGAAAGCGTCTTTTCTCCATCCATTAAGATTTTTGCGTTTATCCCTCCATATCCAAGGCGAGAGTGGTAATTCAGTCATTCATTAATCTTGATTCATGACAGTGGCGCAGCCTGAGTTCGCCTATTTATGGGGAGGGGGGGGGGGGTGGCACTAGTTTGGTTGCGGGGCCCTCGGGTAGAACAGTTATAAAATACGTAGAACACGATAATATTAATAATAATGATGATTTGTATTAATACCCAGACAAATCATTATTATTCTCGTTATTGTTATCATAAGTGTTATTCTTTTCTCCTTCGTCTTCTTCTTCTTCTACTTGTTCTTCTTGTTCTTCTTCTCTTTGTTTTCCTTCTTGTCCTTCCTCATATTGTTATCATAATCATCATTATTAATATTGCTTCAATTAATATTGGCACAGGTGGTCTTTCTAGACAGGTTCCACAACGCGCGTTTCTATCTAGAGGAAGACAAAATACATAGCTATTATAAACAGGTGGCCTTTATAGAGAGGAACATGTAGCCACTAAGACAAGTTTTATTGCATTATCATTATCATTATTATTATTGTTCTTATTAGTATCATTACTATTGATATCATCATCATCATCATCAATTATTATTATTAGTTTTTATCATTATTATCACCATTATCATCACCATCATCCCCATCATAATTACTATTATTGATAATCATTAGAAGGATAAAATACGAGGAAGGTGGATTTATTGAATTCACGAATCCCCCTCTTTTTCCTTTAATTTATTCCCTGAAAATGGGCCATAACGACATATCCCTGACCACTCCTGCGCCTCGGCATCTACGCCACCAACACGAGTGATTGCCATGTAGGGTAACACACTTAAACTCCATTTATTCCCCACCAAGATTTATCATTTAAAAATGCGAAGTGACAATCCGACTTCCATCCCTGTGTGTACTGATAGGCCATGTGATTGATGGTGGGGGTAATAGTGGAAATACTCGAGGGATATAGTTGGATTTGGGGCAAAGAGGGTCAATTAATTAAACTATATTGTCTTCGGAAAATCATCAGATAATGGGCTATAACTATTTCCGATCGCGAATAATCAGATGAAAGACATTCTTTTGATTATAAAAACAAGTTAGAACAATTAAATTCAGTTAAAATAATGTGAATATTCATAAAATCCACAGTGGTTGTTGAATTTTCTTTAATCCTCTTTTTTTATTTTATTACTCCTATGCTTTGCCAGTTGATTTCAATATCAGAATATCGTTATCACTGCTTTATCGTTTTTGTTTTGGAGAAGAGTATGACTTTGTTTATGTTGATGATATCTAACCTATTGTCATTTTAATATCAATATCACATTTGTCATAATGATAATAATGATAATGATGATGATGATGATAATGATGATGATGATGATGATGATGATGATGATGAGATGATGATGATGATGATGATGATGATAATGATGATGATGATGAGATGATGAGATGATGATGATGATGATGATATTTATCACTAACGCCACCAATACCATCATCACCATCACCATCATTACCACCACCACAATTGTTATCATGATGATGATGATGATCATCTTCTTCTTCCTTATCACCAAGTTCACCTTCGTTTTTGTTTCACGCTATAGAGCTATTTACGATAGCTATTTATCACCATTTCCCCAGGTTTCACAACAACTGAGTTTCGAACAACCCCTCTTTTATTTTGGGTCAAAGACTTCACACTTTTACCCGTCACGTTATTTCCATCCTTATTTAAATTGTCACATCTGGGTGAAAATGGGTGGGGTACTAATACAAATCCCACGATTTTGCCCCTATCAGGAGTGGCATATGCCGGTTTCTGGGTCATGAACCGGAAGTGTAACCGGGTTCGGAAATATGACCATGTTCGGGAAACAAAATTAAGAAGGGAACTGTTGAATTTAAAGTAAAAAGTGCATCAAAAAAACTAGAAATGGGTGAGCGTTGCCAGCCAGTATGCGTCAATGACGTGACGCGCCGCCTACGTCTCCGTAGAGACAACTCACTGTCGCCGAAGGGTAGTCTGAAAGCACAGACTCTATGTTAACACTTCAAACACAATTCCATCAAGCCTTGAGCCAAACCTATCTCTATTAATCGCTGGCTGTGTCAGTAGCAGATAAGTAGAGAGCCTTTGGAGTATAGTAGAATTTTAAAACGTTTTAGTCTTTCTGTTTAGACACTTTCACGCACTACAATTGGAAAGGGTTTGTGCCTTCAGAATACGCCGGGGACAGGGAAATTAGTTTGCGTGTAAATAAGCATCTTTTTGACCAAAACAATTCCTTTATGATATTGATACTCAGACAATATTTGTGTATTTCTGACCATGTGGACGATATTAAATTCTAAAACAAAGGCCCAGATGTTTTGTTTCTATTTTGCCTCTTACCATCATAAAGTTGCCCTTTATTCTTCAATTTCATAATTTTATTGGCCTTATTGATATTTATATGTTTTATTACTCAACATGTATTCATTTCCGCTAATATCTGCATTTGTTGCATTGTCTGTCTCTCCCTTTCTTTCACTCTCTACTTCCTTCTTATTTTCTCACTATCGGTCACTTTCTGTCGTTTTCGTTATTATCCCCCTTTTCTCCAATTTCTCCCACCCCCTTCCCCCATCTCACTCTCCTATTTCGATCTCTGACTATCCTTATGATTATATCCACCCCTCTCTTTGTACAACCCATACCCCCTCCCCCTCCTCTCTCTCTCTTTACTTGTCCTCCTGTCTCCCTTTCCCGCTTTATCGGGCTGTGTTTGTCTCTTCTTCTTGTCTGTGTATCGCTCTCCTTCTCCTCCCTGTATGCTCTCTCTCTCTTTCTCTTTCCGATTCCCCTCTCTCGCTTTCTTTGACCCCCTAACTCCCCCTCCTACTTTCTCTGCCTCTTTCTGCCAGCCTGTATGTCTATAATGTATACCTCTCTCCTCTTCTTCTATATCTCATCCCTCGCTCTCTCTCTCTGTGTCTATCTGCCTCTCTGTCTCTGTCTCTCTCTCTGCCTCTATGTCTCTCTCTCTCTCTCTCTCTTTATGTCGTCCCCTTCTCTAGATTACCTTTCACATCGGACACATCACGCTCTTTCCATTCACCGCTTTCTTGACAACATCGTACCACAGAGTTCCGGCGCACCTGTTGATGAGCATCTCGATGCTTGACTGACCTTGCGAGGGCTTCTTCCGTGCTTTGTTCGCACAGGAATGACACCACACCGACCTGCCAAGATAAAACGTCAAAAACGACAAGATCTGTTCCTGAAAATAGTATCAATACAATTTATGCTGTGAGGGAAGGGTAAACTAGATTCACGTTGCAGTAGTAGACTCTCATGGGGAATTTGACACCATTTGGGTGTTTACCCAATAACAGGTGTTGTTAATCACTAGGATTAGCCTTCAGTTTTATGACCAACGGGCCTTACGCAAGGCTCTGCATTTTCCACTAATCACCCTGTATGGAAAAGTTATTGTCTTACATCTTCCTTCAACCGAGGACTCTCCGAGAAGATGGGGTTATTTCTCGCTGGGACTACGGGTCCGCTGTGCGCGAGACTTGTACACCCCATTAATGGTATTTCCACCAAGTCTGGTGTCAGCGAATTATGATCAACTGCATATTGAAACTCGCTACCATCTCCGTTTAATGTACATAAGAAGAAATCTCGAAATCGAGGGTTGGGGCATACAGGGATTAGTTCATTTCGAGTGAAATTCATAATGGGGAATTACTCCTAGTAATTCAACCACTTGTCTGGAGTGGATTTCAGTATGATATGGAGTGGATTCAACTACGACATGCCCAAAGTCAGTGATCGCTCATTATTATGAATGCTTAAAACTGATTTCAACACCTCTTTCAGTATTGACAGAGAACTGTTAATGTGAAATGAACACTGTTGTACAAAAATAGGAAGCTTTCAGAGACTGTTTGTCATGGGGAAGGGGGCGTCCATCCTATTTGTGTTCAAAATCTGCCCCGCGTCAGTACTCTGATAAAACTGGTAAAAATTGGATTAAGGTTGAAAAGGGTGGGAGTAACTATTTAAGAGATCGTCATATTTGCATTTTAAATCAACATCTAACTTAGATATGAATTTAAGGTATGTATTACATATTTCGTTTATTTTAACGTAGGTGAGCTGAAGTTTGCAATTGTGAGCAATATTTTGTGAAATTGGTAATCTCAGCGTGAAAGTCAATTCAGGAAATGTTGTTGTTGTCATAACGATAATTGTAGCGAATCAGGCTCTCAAAGATAATCACTTCGCGTCGTTGTTTTTCCTCTCTTAGGATACCCCTTCTCTGTTTGTCTGTATACCCCCTCCTTTTTGTGTGTTGAACTCTTTTTTTTTTAGGGGGAGGGGCACGTCGATCATTACAGTGATATAATCCTAATCTTCTTTATGTTCATAACATATTTTTTAATAATGATTATGCTGCCTGTTCTCTTTTCCGAATTGTTTTCCTTGCAATTATTCTTTCTCTCCACACAAGTAGTGCTAAAATAAGTACTGATAATTTTATTTAATGTATATATTGTTTATGCTGAGGAAAGCACAGAACTCTTCCTTTTTTCTTCAATTGTTTAACGATATGTTTAGTAAAATGTGTCACTTAAAGATAACCCTCGTGTATATAATCATATGCTTTTGTAAATATGTTATTCAGATACCCTAATTTATATATAAACCTATGACCGGGACCTACATAATACAAGCTTTGCTTTTTAGTAGATCCCCCACTTTATTGATTAGTTTATATGATTGTATTCTCTGTCATAACTATTATCATGTACATTATGTTTTCTATATTGTATGTTTAGTTATATTAATTACCATTGTTCATTATGTTCAATTATGTTATCTTTGATAAAGTGAAATAAATAAAATTGAACTTGAACTTGAAGATGCGTTGCGGCCGGTAAATACTCAATTTAATGAAAAACAAACTTTCCACAAAATAATTTAGGACAGTCAGAATCAAATAAATGAAAAACTGACCTGCAAATTTGTAAGGGGTAAAAGTGAACAACAAACTATTTAATATTTTGAAAGGAGGAACTCAACAAAAAAGTGCTTTGCTCTTGACTAAGCCGAAAGGAAGGACTAGAATAGTAGGAGTCAGAATCAATTTGATTCATGCTCTATTCCAGAGCTCATCCCCCAGTCAGTCTGGTGGCTTTTCCGGCATCCTAGACTCACCAACCAGCCTTTTTTAGGATCATGGTTATGGAGAAGTTTTCCGCATCAAGCAGGCACATCATATTGGAGGTCGGTATGGAAGTATCGCGTCACACTAAGTTTTATGATTCATGATGTCTAGAATTTGGCTATATCAAACGCCCTCCCCCTAAAAGCCCGTCTTTACTAGTTGGCCAGGGGGATTAAACCTCCCTGCAAGGTCACAGACAGGAGGTTATCTCATCAAATCAGCTCTCAATTAACATAAGCAAAAGATGTTCTTGGGGGACCAACAGGCACCGATTGAGCATTGTTGGATATATAGATGGCGCAAGTAGCTATAAGTAGTGCATTGGGGCTTTAAATAAAAATAAGAAAACTAGAGGAGGCTGAAATAAATTGAATAAATTGAACCCCCTAATGTAAAACTGTATAATGCCCCAAACAATTTTGTTCGTTTCGTTCCAGAATCATTTACATTATTTGTTAGTCATTGAAATTAAATCTAACTGAATTGGTATACATCAGTATTGCTGTTCACAAATGTGAAGTAAGCCGTTTTGCACTAATATTGTAACGGAACTATAGGGTATAAGTTTATTTCTGAAAGTACATTTTGTTTCAGCAAGTTAAAGTTGTTACTGTAGAGAACAAAGTACATAAACACTACGTGTAATAAAGCTTCCCCTCTCTGATGTGCCTCAAAAACGCTTAAATCTTTGAGTGACCGGTTTTACCATACTCATATTCCCCAATGGACTTTACTGTTGAAATTTAGAATTCGTTATTCCAATCATAAATATCTTGAAAATCAGACAAGCGATCGGCTTGTAAAAGTCATGAGATTCTTTTCTGACCTAAAGGTTTATAATTATGATTGCAGCATGAGCTAAATCCAGAATTTTGTTTAGAATCTGAGACCCAATCCCTTTAAAGACTGGAGCACGAGTCTAGTCATCGGAAGTCGCTATGGCACGCACAGCGCATCTTGGGGGCTAGACACGAAACGTTCCTCTCCCTTGCTCCTTCCTCCTGGAGACCTAACGGAGCGTTGGCAGGGGCTCTGCCCAGACCAGCCGGCTACTACCCCTATCCTGCAGCCGAGGAAGTGCGGGGGTTGGAGGTTTCGCTATGGTTGGGTCAAAAGCGGGCAGTCGATCGAGAGGGAAGAATTGAAAGATGGTGATGATGATGGTGATGATGAGATGGATCCGCTATTGAAGCAAAGTCGCCCCCTTTCCTACATGATGATGGGGTCGAAGGGGGGGGGGGCGCTTGCAGGATGATTTTTTTAATTGAGGGTGCTCCTAATAGGCTAAATGCCCAATAACAGGGTGGGGGCATGGGCAAAAATTGAGAGAGAGAGAGAGAGAGAGATTTTGTTAAAGCTTGCTGAAATTGCCCCCTCCTCCGATATGTGGGGAAAAGGGACAATAAAGTCTTTTAGAAGTGGAATGCAATAAAAGCATAACCGCTAATGATGGTTTTGGGTTTCTTTCTTTAGGAGCGTGGTGGCATATGGTCATCAATAATTATTAGTGGTAGAACCAGAAAGGGAAAAGTGCTTACTTAAAAAGCCCCCTCCGTATTGATAAGGGGTAGGTGGCACTGCGGTGACGTGTTTCAGTAAAACCCCGAAGTTCATGACTTTCACTATTTTGCAACTACCATGGTAACAGGGCTCAACAGCCAATCAAAATCAAGGTTTCCATGGTAGTTACCATTGATGGCAAAGTTACCATCAATAGTTACTTTTATGCGACTGGGACCAGATACAAAATGTAGTCAACGCATACAGCAAGCGAATTCTTTTAAAGTCACTGAGTAGTCGGCTCTCATGGGGAATTCGACACCGTTCGGGTGTTTACCCAATAACAGCTGTTGTCAATCACCAGGGTTAGCCTCGAGTTTTATGACCATTGGACCTTATGTAATGCTTTGATTTGCCCGAAGATTCTCGAGCTCTCCGAGAGATTAGGAGGTAATTCTTGACTGGACTATGGGTTTGCTGTGTGCAAATTTGTACCCCCATTAATGGTATTTCCACCAAGTCTGGTGTCAGCGAATTATGGCCTTCTGCACATGGAACTGGCGACCCAATCCCTTTAACTTTTGCTTGATTGATATCTCTGTTAACAGATCTTGACGCTCAATTCCTCTAGAACTTCCACCAACAATGCTAACTGTCCACTTTAATTACTTTTTGTTTGCGATCTTATCGCATGTAACACGATCCCTAGACAAGCTATTTCTGTTATCTAAGCCTGCTTAATTAAAAAGCATTAATTAGAGATCTTAATCTCGAAAGCACGACCAGTTGTTCTAAACATCTTTTTCAACACCGACAGAACTGCGTATTATTAATTGGATCAAACGACTTTCGACAGATGCACCTGACATATTTGTTGATAGTTTTGTCCAGTGAATTTAAAGGGGCTACTGGTCTTAAATCGAAACCAGTTAAATGTGATCGTGCTCTATGAGCAGGAACCCCCAATTACTAATATTTGGTATTACCTCGTTTATAATCAACAAATAAGTATTTGTCTTTTTAGCAGTAGGTAAAACAAAATCAGCATGGTCATAATTGCTAAAATCATCATCATCATCACTATTATTAATATTATCATCATTATCATTGTCATCATCATCAATATCATAACTATCATCATCATCATCATCATCATCACCATTGCCATGATCATCGTCGACATGAACATCATCATCATCATCATCATCGTTACCATCACCATCATCATCATCATTATCATCACCATCACCATTAAAAAATTAACTGAATGTTCGGATGATATGACCTTTAACAAACTGGAAAATAAAACAATAACTGACATGGCCTGCAGTCCATTTTCCTGATGAAGGATCTATTTTTGTTTGGTCGTCTGATCAAAGAGATACTCACAATGGGTTAAATGTTATGATTTGTTGTTTCCATGGTTACAAAGATGACGGGCTCCATCAGTAGGAGTTCGGGATGTTTTGACACAATGTCCCCCTCTGATGGGAAGAAAAATCACGAGAGTGGGAGAGGGGAGGGGAAGGGAAGACGAGTGGAAAGGTGGGGTGGGTTGAGTGGGAGAAAGAGAGAGACAGACGGAAAGAGAGAGAGAGAGAGAGAGAGAGAGAGAAACGGAAAGAAAGAAAGAGAGAGGTAAATATTGAGGGGTGTGGAGGTTAGGAATATCATCGTAAGTTAATCTATACATGTCAGCAAATACCACCACTTCCCAGAAATACATCATTTCAAATCGATTCTTATTCGTCCAAAACTCACAACTCAAAAAACTTCGTATACAGTCACCGCCCCCAAGAAAAAGCTGCTCCGCCTCCTCTGTGCATTATGACGTCATCGTCCCAGACACAATGGTTTGAAGTTGTCGAGATAATGAAGCATAATTCCAACACCTACCAATTGATTAGTGTGATTGGGAATGAATCGCTAGTCGAGCTTCGAGGGACTGACTCACGAGACCACGTGACACAGTGAAAGGAAGTCTCAACTTTAGTACGATGCAGCGGCGTGTCTGTCTCGGGAGCAGCAAAGTGCAAGCAAATTTCTATGCTAACTTTATACTTTTCTTTTCCACGTTATAATTTGTTTAATAATTCGTTTTTTTCCTGTGCGCTTTAAACTTATATTTTAAGACGTTACACATTCTTTAAAGCCCCCACTGCACTAATTATAGCGACTTGCGCCCTCTATGTAGCTAACAATGCCTAATCGATGACCATTGGTCCCGCAAGGTCCCTTTTTCTTATGTTAATTGAGAGCTGATTTGATGAGACAACTACCTGCCAATAACCACGCAGGGAGGTCTAATCCATCCTGGCCAAACTAGTGCAGATAGGCTTTAAAATGACATTTTGGTTGGTCTTCTAACCTGCAGTCCTCATCTACCCCTTTAATCAATATTATGGTGTATGGCTGTCACCATTATTCAAGCCGTAAATGGTGATAGATCATAAAACTTTGATAAATATCATGCAAATCTTAACAATATTTAGTGGTACAAGTGGACTAAAGTATGTCACATTCAATTCATCTCCACTGTTTCATTTTGTATTAATACCGTGCACAATGTATTTGATAAGTAAAACTTGTCGATATTATGAATCCTAAAACTGGACTTTCCAGAAAATTAAATGTGGTAAAAAATATAACATTAAGATTCCATCTCCAAGTTGAAGCAAAATTAAATAGTCCTGAAGAAATAAGTTTATCGTGAAAAAATGTGTTAATTTTTTTAATTGACCAGTGTGGGAGGAAAATACTAGTAGTAGTCCTATTCTTAATTTTGTAAAGAATTTACTTCTTTTGCGCTGTGTTGCAAGAAAATGGCGTATGATATTGGAATGCAGTAAAAAGGAAAAAAGAAGGACAATTATAACAGAATACTAGCACCTAGTGACACTACAGGGGTAACAGGTTGCTACCCTCGCGTTCATTGACCCCCTCCCAGCCTTCATCAGGGGTGAAACCCTGTACCCATGCTGAGGATCGGGGTGCGGATGTGTACCCTAACTTATCGCGATCAGACCTTTCCACACATAATTATCACCTTCAAGTTTCCCGGGTGAAGACTGGGACGACTTCTTTCCTCCCGCGCTCTCGACAGAGGCTTCGTTCAGTCATCCAATGCCAGGAGAATTTAGATAGATAGGATTTGTATGCGTGCTGTGTATTAGTTGGTATTCTTTGGCACGCAATGCATTAAACGGTGTACACCTTTTTTTCCTCTCGTTCTTTTCCGATCCATACGTTAAGTCATGTGGTGTCACACAAATACAACAGTGAGGATTTTCACACGAAGTTTGTCATGATTTGAAAACTTTGGTACCCAATGAGTTAAATGCAATCTGGTGGAATTGAAGGAATAACTCCCTCCGATTCATAAGCTTCGTTGTGCGATCAAATGCCAAACTAAATACCAGGGTAGGATTTGTTTGCGTACAAATAAGCCGGTTTTTAGATTCAATCTGCGCATGGGCAGACAAAGGTCATTTGTACCTAAATTGTAAAACCCATCGAGACGAGTAAGTTAATTTGTGCTCATGAAAGTTATGTAATTCGTATTACCGACGGTATTCTTTCATGAAGCACCTCCGTCATTTTGGCAGTGATCATTCTTAAATGCACAAAATGGGACGTCTTAATGTTGACAAATATCTGTGAATATTTTGGGGTCATTTTTACCGAAGCTAGCTACAAACTGGTCTAATGAATAACTTATGGCGTCTTTTTTTGTCAAATGCGATCTAAATGGACTTCTTTCCTAGGACTTGCTCCTTTGATCCATACAAAGCTTTGCTATGCCAGCTGGTGCAACATAAAATGCTATGAGTAGGATATGCATTACACTTTTTTTTGTAATCGATATGAAACATTAAAGATAAAGACCATTATTGGAAACGCCCCAATTTCAAAAAATGAAATGGAAGCTCTTATTACCAATCATGAGAAAGAATATGTTTTGACTAATACATGATGATAACAATTTTGCCGGGAAACCGCCTACTAATTGATATATTTGGTAAATTAGTTTATCTATTGGTATGTGAGAGATAAACGCACGTGTCGCGCACGTGTGCGTATAGTCCCATATACATCTTTCTGTGTACAGTGCTTGTAACTTTACGAAGACTGGGCCAAATTTCTTATCATTTTGATGATTCCAGAACCTTGCAGTACACACCAATACGTATATGCTAGATGATCAACCTTTTCTGGTCGGTTCCACACCGTTTCTTTCACAATGCAATCGCATGACCAGAACTTAACTTCATCTTTAAGGGTTAAAGGAAACAACTTCGTTCTTTTCCCCTTGTTCCATTAACTTCTTAAGTCATCAAAACAAATTGCAGAAAGTAGTTTCCACCGCGAAGCTTATATTGAGTCACAAATCTTAATCACTTCTTTTTTATTAGCGATTTAAAAAAAAAAAAAAAAAAAAAAAAAAAAATCGTCAAGCTCCTCTTTCCCCTAAATAAATGTTCTACAGCCAGTAATAACAATTCATAATGATTATTGTCAACATAGATAATCAGGTCTTGCCTTTTGTTTGTGCATTTTTGTTTCTATTATTGCACTTAGTATAAGAAGACGCTTTCAGCACGGCTATATTTTCGTCATGACGCCCCCACCTCAGGCGCAAACCGAACCGACAGACAAGGCGCGTATTAACTCATCAACACCGCTTGCTCAGCTCACCTTTTTTTTTTGACACCTCGTATATTTCGGTTTTCACTTTTCATTTTTTTTTCATTTCGCACGCGTGTGATATCGCGATAGCAACAGGTTCTGAAAGATTTTCCCGCCACAGAAGTGAAAGATTGTTCGCATGAAAATTGATGTTTGCTTTATCACGTTATCCCGACAACCACGACTTTGACTTTGAAATAAAACTGTAATTATTGCCTTAGTGATCGACCTAGGTCACTAATTCATTGATTTTTAAAGTTAAAGGACAATACAAAATAAAACAGAAAAAAAAGAAAACGAAACAAAAATTGCCGAAATCCTTACAACAAACAAAAATTCTAGCAAAAAATCAATCAAACAAACAAACAAAGATATAACTTTTGTTTAAATATTAAAAAAAGAAGAAGGGAATGACAGATAAAGAATAAAATAATTAGGAATGTTCTAATTAGTGTGGGTGTTGGCGGGGGGGGGGGGTAGAACTACAATCGAAAAGAATAATAGAGCAAACTTTGAATGTGTGATCAATGTGAGGCAGCGCGATTACAAAGGAAGGAGAAAGGGGGAGAGATAGATAGATAGACAGACAGACAGACAGACATAGAGAGAGAGAGAGAGAGAGAAGAGAGAGAAAGAGAGAGAGGGAGAGGGAGAGAAACAGATGAAAATAGAGAGAGAGAGAGAGAAAGAGTGATGGGGGTGGGCGATAGGGAGTCGAAGGGAATTATTTTTTTTTTCTCTTATCCTCAAGCGAGGTTTTTATTTCCATAATAATAATACATTTGTACATTAATAACTCAATAATTGAGTGAAACATAACATAGGTTAAAGATTAAAGTACATTCAACAATTCTTCCAGCTTAGTATTATTTTCTTTGCTAACACATTCATATCTTAAAAATAATCTTAGCAACGACTTTAATTAAAAAAACAAAGTATGTGTGTAGTAAACAGAACCATTAACAATCTTCTTAACGTAACATTTATAAATTGCATATTGCGCATAATTTAAAATAATATTCAGAAGTGAATATTTCTTGTTTCCAATATCCTTTCCTACAACTACATGTATTATCTTCTGGTCTATTTGTATTTCTATTTGGAATAGATTAAATATCAAATAACATATTATTTTCCAAAACATAGTCACATCCTTGCAATATAACATAAAATGAAAAGTTGAGTCAACTTGTCCACAAGAGTTGCATAAATTATTATTAACAATTTGCCATTTATATAAGTTTTCTTTTGAGGCAAGGGAATTAATTATAGAAAACATTGGAATAAAGTAAAGTGATTATTCAAGCAGAGTTATACATTTTTATTTTAACCAGGCTAAGTCTGTCATTCCCGTCACCACTCTAGGTGCGTAGTTTACAGTATAAGGTTTTTTAAAACAACAAATTGACATTTTGCGCAAAAATAATATATCCCTTTTACTTCTTAGAAAGCATTGAACTTTTGCTCGCCCTGTATTAACTCCCTGGTGATGACGCTTAAGGTGTGAAGAGGCGTGTAAGCGGAAGGATATCGCGCGTGGGCTAGTAACAACATGCAAACAAAATTGAGAATGACAAGAGCAAAAACTGTTCTAAAATTAGTTTAGTCAAGTTACTTCAAAAAAGAAATTAAACTTAAGTTGTTAGATGGGTCACTTATTCAATTTGATTTATTATAAAGCAATTTAAATGTGCTATTCTGCAGTAATTGTTCTATACAAGTACACTTAACCAAACAAGAATTCGGCTTTCCCGATTTAATATTTTGCTAATCGACAATCGTTTTGAAAGGACGGGTATTGTATTGTATAAGCTTGTCAAATACCTAAGTTGGTCGTGTTCATATCATGGTGTATACAAACAAAACAAAAACGACCTATAATGTGTACAGGGCCTCCCAGGGTAAAAGTTTGATACTGAGAGAGTTACCCTGTTTAAAATAAAACGAATAAATAAACAAATAAATAGATAAACAAATCAGTAGATAAAAGTTTACCTCTCTTATTTTCTGATTATACCCTTTATTCAACGTATATGTAATTATTCATTTCTGTTTTTTATTATTTTAAATTTAATTCCTTTAATTATTTTCATACCACGCCCCTCAAAATGTCGTCAGACATATTTTAGTTTTGTTGATTAATTAAACATTAAAATGAAAGTCTATTGGACAAGAAATGAGTAGGGAACGGTAATTGACAGCTAAAAATGACCAATAATAAATAAAAATGAAATCTTAATTGTTGAAGAACGTCCACAGCTGATGCCAAAAAATGCAAAGTCACTCCGCCACTTACCGCACACTTCTAACTGCGCGTGCGCGTCAGACCGAGTCCCGGTGCATGACGGTCGAACAACGTCATAAATGTCAATCCATTGCAGATCCCATTCAACAACTGTTCGACATGTTGACGCTTTTGACTTTTATTTTGATGGGGGATCGCTGTCCCTTTATTCTCTCTTCTCTCTTTATTACGGTTATCTTTGACAAGCAAGCTTGACACGTATGGGGAATAATTGAAGTCGGAAATCCCTGGGATCTACCTGTTGTTGGCGCTCTTCTTTTTCTACGTAGCTCCGACGTGTCTAAGGGCGTGTTTATGCTCGACTTTTTCTGGCCAGAATCAGGCATCTGTTACGCGTTTAGTTTAAAACACGGTTGCGTCCTTTCTCACTTTTGTAGAATCACCGAAAAACGGCGATCACGATCGCCGATCGTCAACTCACAAAAACGTGCGTTTACAATTTGTAAACGCGTTTAAATGGGGTCAACGCACTGACCTCTAGTGGGTCTACGTAGCATGCAGTGCAGGTTTGCGAATCCAGCTGCAAGACCAATTAGGGCCACCCAGCAAGAATTGCCCGGAGGAGCCAGAGAAGTGAGCATAAACAGTACACCGTGGAACTGCGATCACGATGAGCGTTTACGATGAGCGTTTCATATCGCTCATTCTGCCTTTAAAATTGAGCTTAAACGCACCCTTATAAACGTCATTGACGGTGGTTGGGGGTGGGGGGGGGGGGGGGGTAACGGTTGTTAAGAAGAACTTTTGCCCACAGATAAGCAAGATCGTCGAACGTTGATAACAACAACAAAGGATCCTGAAATACTTCTCGACAGAGTGATGAGAGATCATCCATTTTTCTTTTTTACAATACCCTTATCAATCAGGCAGAGGATCATAGCAAAGTTAATTTGTGTGGGTGGGGGGGGGGGGAGTGAGGGTTTTTATGGAGGTTGTCAGTGGACAGCTTCTACAAATGATGCCCCTTTTTTATTTACTTATCTCGCTTTAATCCTTGATCAACCCCGGTGTGGTCCACATGTTCTTGTGAAATGGAATTGCCAGAGCACAAATTGACAACTAACATGACTAAGGTTTCATTTAAAGTTGGAACTCTTTTGATGATTGTTTTAAAAATAGATATTGATCTCTTTAAAAACTCTCGAAGTGAACAGTGATACACAATTTATCACAATTTAGGGAAATGCAAAACATATTTTGTTTTCATTAAAACAATCATAGCAACCACGAGAGACCAATGATTAAGAATTCGTAATTGCGTCATTTTCTGACATGGTGTCTAACAATATTTTCATTAATTTATCATGGCGATTTGAATGTTAAATATTTCTTATTGAACGTAAATAAGTTTTTTCTCAGCGTTTCCATTCCCAACAAATATTTTCACCTCACTCCTGCAACTTTTTACTTGTATGTATTTTGTTTTAGACATACTTCGAAATCAATAATACGTTTCCAAATAAACTGAGTGGTGCATTGCTATTTCTTCCCAACGATCAACTAACACAACGAATATAAGAAAGAAATAAATAGAAACCCGTCTTTACTAATGTCGACCTACGTACTAAAGCAATCAATAACTTGTGAAATTAAGCACCGTTTCTATAAAAAAAAAGTCTTCGTTCATAATTTATTCAAAATGAAAAGGCAATTTACAAGTACACGTCTGATAAAGGTGTCTAAATAGACATTGAAACTGCCACATGTTATGATGCGTCATATCATGGTTTTGCTCCTTCATATCTTTCTGAACTCCTTCCTCGATACACTCCTGTCCGGACTTTGCGATCTGCTTCTCAATCTCTCCTCTCTCGGTCTCACACTATTTCATACAAACAGTACGGTCAACGTTCTTTCGTTTATGCAGCTGCTTTTCTTTGGAACAATCTCCCCCTTCAAATTCGCAATGCTAGCTCTGTAAATTCTTTTAAAACAATGCTAAAAACACATCTCTTTAAGTCTTGTTCCTGAATAGCTCTTTTAACCTTTTGCCTTTTAATATATTTTGTGTAGATTACCGTAGGATACTATTAATTTAAGAACTATTTGTATTTTGGTTGTAAGTGATTTGTAATTATGTACATGTATTATTTTCATTTGCAAAGTTTAATGGTAATTTAAATTGATATAATTTGTAATGCAAATTCTGTTTCCTTTACTTATCAGCTATTTTCTTCTAAACCGCTTAGAGGCAATTTTGCAATTTGCGGTATACAAATATCTTATTATTATTATTATTATTATAGAACTATAATGGGATAATTCATAATCTATTTTTTTTAGATTTTTGAAGATTCCTTTGTTTGAAAATAGTTGAAAATTCACACCATTCTAGCTCATACACAGGGCAGGTCAATGCCATTGCTTACACTGCTGCCTACACGCGAAAAACGTCTCAAAAAGATTAAGTTGTTTTTGAAAATTGATCAGTAAATTAATCGCTAACAGCTTAACGGCGCTCGTAACACAACGCCTGCACTAATAGAGACTTCAAACGCAATCACGTAATCCGGATAATTTAAACGGATACTCGGATTACACTTTGATATCCGGTGTCCCGACATCCCTAACCCGTAGACGCCTCCGAGTAATATTGGGATTAGGATGAAGGCTATGGAAGGGATTGAAAGTTTTTAATTAATGCGTAACCCAGTTATCGCTGATTAAGAAGATTGAAATTGTTGGGGTGATACGAACGTTTCAATCGTCTTTTGCCTAATTAATTGCTGTTTGAGACTGTCATATTAATTTGTAGCGTTTTATTTGGAACGTAGCAACCAAGAAGAACCCAAACTAGCGCCGATTAACTCTTTGTTTGCTTTGTTCGCCGATTTGCACGGACGTAGGCGTGCCAACTTCGCATTTTTGCACAGATGTATACGAGTCAATTAGACATTCATAATACCGCTCGCAGTGTGTAGCCACGCGTTGCGTTTACTATTGTTTACATTGTATACATCGCACACTTTCCGGTAAACTGTTTTTCTTCATAGTGTTACATTCGAAATTACCGTGTATTTAGCGGTTTTCTTTGGATTTTTTTTACTGATGTTACGATGGCACCTGCTGGAAAACGTCAACGTGTGTTTAGTGTAGAGGAGGCTCGAGATCTTGTTACTATGGAAGCATGGAGCATGGACTCTGATTCCGACGAATCGAGCAGTGACGAAGACTCTAGTGATAAAAGTGTTCCCTGAGAGTAGACTGATAGAATAAGAATGAATAAAAATTAATGAAAGAGCTAGAGATGACAGCAAGAAAGAGAGTAGACTGATAGAATAAGAATGAATAAAAAAAATGAAAGAAGGAGATAGAGATGACAGCAAGAAAGAGAGTAGACTGATAGAATAAGAATGAATAAAAATTAATGAAAGAGCTAGAGATGACAGCAAGAAAGAGAGTAGACAGTGATAGAATAAGAATGAATAAAACTAATGAAAGAAAGATGTATCCTGTCTTGCCGTCATCTTTATATCTTTCTTTTATTATCTTTATTCATTCTAATGCTATCAGTGTTTACTCTCTTTCTTTCCGTCATCTCTATCTTATTATTATTATCATTTTCCTATCTATATGTACCCTATGTCTTGCCGTCATCTGTATATCTTTTTCTTATTATCTTTATTCATTATTATGCTATGAGTGTAATACTCTCTTTCTTGCCGTCATCTCTATCTCATTATTATTATCATTTTCCTATCTATATGTACCCTATGTCTTGCCGTCATCTCTATATCTTTCTCTTATTATCTTTATTCATTCTTATGCTATCAGTGTTTACTCTCTTTCTTTCCGTCATCTCTATCTTATTATTATTATCATTTTCCTATCTATAATTATGTACCCTATGTCTTGCCGTCATCTCTATATCTTTCTCTTATTATCTTTATTCATTCTTATGCTATCAGTGTTTACTCTCTTTCTTGCCGTCATCTCTATCTTATTATTATTATCATTTTCCTATCTATATGTACCCTATGTCTTGCCGTCATCTGTATATCTTTCTCTTATTATCTTTATTCATTCTTATGCTATCAGTGTTTACTCTCTTTCTTGCCGTCATCTCTATCTTATTATTATTATTATTTTCCTATCAATATGTATCCTATGTCTTGCCGTCATCTCTATATATTTCTCTTATTATCTTTATTCATTCTTGTGCTATCAGTGTTTACTCTCTTTCTTTCCGTCATCTCTATCTTTTTATTATTATCATTTTCCTATCTATATGTACCCTATGTCTTGCCGTCATCTCTATATCTTTCTCTTATTATCTTTATTCATTCTTATGCTATCAGTGTTTACTCTCTTTCTTTCCGTCATCTCTATCTTATTATTATTATCATTTTCCTATCTATATGTACCCTATGTCTTGCCGTCATCTCTATATCTTTCTCTTATTATCTTTATTCATTCTTATGCTATCAGTGTTTACTCTCTTTCTTTCCGTCATCTCTATCTCATTATTATTGTTATTTTCGTATCAATATGTATCCTGTCTTGCCGTCATCTTTATCTCTTTCTCTTATAATCTTTATTCACAGTAAAGTCCTTTCATTTCATATCACTATTTCTCTCTCATAATGTCTCTCACGTCCGTTCTCCATATTTTATTCATTGCATACTCCACTCGTCAATCATTTCTGATAATAAGCTCTCTCACAATAAAGTAAATGGAAAACAATGCAATATAGTTTATATTTTAAGATTGATTCATTCTTTCTTGTATATCTATGGCTGTGATAAATGTACTTGAAATCAATTTTATTGAGGGGTAAAGAAGGTGAGAGAACAGATGCGGTGAACATTCATAATGAGACATTTCAATAAGATGCTGATTATGTCATGTATATCACATATAATATATTATGCCTATACCATTTTTACATGCTCATACCAGTGGGCAAAATCAATAACATTCTCTTATTTCTTATTGACTTATCATGGCACAACAAAGAAAAACATCCCCACGACGTCCCTTTTCATGCCCCGCTAAACCGGACATTGACAATAACCTGGGGTAATAGGGATTTCAATGGGCAGATTAGCCCATTGTCAAGGGTGGCTGAGCGGGGTACTTTCAAGTCTCTCCCTATTGAACTTCTTTTCTTCAACAACCTAAATACTAACCTTCTGAATTGTTAGAATACTTGAGCAAGGTATGTAAAGAAAGGTAAGAAGTCCACCTTTCTAATAGATTCGATTTGAAGATGTCTTATCATTGCTAAATAAGAAATTCTAGAGGGATAAAAAACTGCCGTAAATAAGAAAAATTAAACATTATATAATTATGATTATTATAAAAATGATAATTCAAAATATAACAAATGACGGTTCATCGAAAAGCACGTTTTCCGGTCTACAACTTTGCTGCACAATATTTTTCATCATGATCATCCAGTGAAGAGTTATAGCCTCTTGATTCAGCAGAGTCAATAAAGATTCCCTCGAAATGTGTGACCCTAAAAGAATGTGGCACAGGGGGGGTTTTTAAGTGGCGCATAAAGAGTTAAGAAGATTTTGTGATGAAATTGATGACGGTGCTACGAATATCTCAATCGTCTTTTGCCTAATTAATTGCTGCTTGAGATTGTCAAAACTGTTCGCGTGTTGCTTTTTATTTCAAACGTAATTATGTCATGTAGTTAAATAGACGGGGACAAGCTAGATTCCATAAACAAAACACCTGATTTTTGTACCTGTCGTCAAGTACATGTATGAAAGATCATTGGTCTAGGAAAGGGAAGAGCGAAAATTGGGTAACAATTTGGGGGAAATTCAACGAGACATTCTATATTTATATGCAGCTTTTTCTTAATTAACTATCGATTAATTGACAGAAAATCTTAATTTCTCCGATGATGAAAGTCGTACAAAAATAAGAAGAAATTGAAGAGAGAGAGAGAGAGAGAGAGAGAGGAGGGGGGGGGGGGGGGAGGGGGTGATGAGAGGGGAATATATTATTCCTTGATATCAAAATAATGAAGTGAAACACTGTACTCGTATAAATTATTAATCAATTTTATACGTATTGCATATTTCTATTTCTAAAAGATAATTTCATATGCATGCCAACGGTTCATCGTTAATTTTGTGACCCAGCAGCATGCATTTTGAAAGGTATACGCTTTATATATTTGTGTGTAATTCTCTTTTTTTTTTGGGGGGGGGGATGCCCCCTCATACAATACAACTTCCTCATGACCCTGTTTACATTCATTTTGGTAGAAGTTGTCCGGCTTGTAACTGTCACTCATTGGCAAGTCCATCACACCACTGACCCGTCTTAATCCAAAATGATTCAATAGGGAAACTAGCTAAACCTTAACAATGCTGGTATTGAAGGAATTGACAGGTTTCCCGAGCAACTGTTGTCTGCATAATTAATTGGAGGAAAGATCTAAGTGATCTCTTTTCAATGGCGGAAGGTTGACCGTAGTGGATAGGTGCGGGAAACCTGTTACTGTTTAGGAGCTTTGTGGGTTGCCCTTCGGACGCAGGGGCAAAATAGACACCCCTTTTCTCGTGAAGAACAAGAAGGCAATTTCAATAAGGGGGAGGGGGGGGGGGGACAAAATTTGAAGATTTTTTTTTTCAAAAATAACTTTTTCAACCTACTCATCCCATCTCAAATCCACAAAGCAAGTACGTGAATAATTTCAATAACAGTAATTATATTATTCTGGGTTGATATAGCACTTATTACATCGACGATATCTCTAAGCGCTTGACAGAAATTGGTATCACCCCGATCATCGGATTCAGGCTTGCTCCCACATAATGGATGCACCAATTTGAATGGTTGACTTTCCATCCGAAATTTGTTGTTGCTGTTGTTTTTGGTGTTATCGGTATGTCATTCTTGTTAAGAATATTCACGCCTTTCAATTTTTTTTCTTTTTCTTTTTCGTTTACTATTTGTAAATTTATAAATCTCTAGTTTCTGATAATACTCATATGTATTATATATTTGTTTCTTCTTCTCCTTCTTTCTCTAACCCTTCTTCCTTTTTTAAAAGCTTAATCTCAGATCCAAGGTTGCCGCAGCATAGTTTTCTGGAGATAAAACACTGATAAGTCAGTCATTTCATTCACGTGTCACTTTCCGCCAATCACTGGACGCGTGCCATACACAACCTCCAAGGTATAAGAGGCCCTCCAGCCCTCGACTCGTCATTGAATAGTAGCCCTGATTTGATTGGCTGTTCAGGATGTTTGTTACGTGTGTTCCAATGCCGTACAAGGTTTACTTTCCGCCAATCACCTTGCTTGTCGGATGAGCACCTGTCACAATACGTTTTAATTGCGGCCTACTTCCTAATATGGGTGTAATATGACTCGTGATGGAAATACATGTATGTGTATTTGATTTGTATAAGATAGCCTGTTTATAGGTCCCCCAAAATGGGAGTTTGGAGAGAATTGACCTAAAAAGAAGAAGGAATTAAAAAAATGAAGGAAAACAAAAAGAGTAGAAGGACGACGAATGATCGATAAAGCACTGCAAAATTAATAATTTTCAACCTCTGTATACTTTCTGTCCCCTCTCCTTCTCTCTCCATCTCTCTCTCTCTCTCTCTCTCTCTCTCTTTACCTCATCCCTCTCTCTCTCATTCTCTCTCTCATTCTCTCTCTAATTCTCTCTTTCTCTCTTCTTATTTCTGTCTCTCTTTTTCCTTCTCTCTGTATTTTATCCTATCTTTTTTAATCTCTATATCTCATTCTGTCTGTCTCTCTCTCTCTCTGTCTGTCGGTCTCTGTCTGTCTCTGTTTCTCTCTCTCTCTCTCATTCTCTCTCTCATTCTCTCTCTAATTCTCTCTTTCTCTCTTCTTATTTCTGTCTCTCTCTTTCCTTCTCTCTGTATTTTATCCTATCTCTTTTCACTCTCTCTATCTCTCTCTATCTCTCTGTCCCTGCTTCCCCTTCTCTTGTCTATTCATACCACTGTGAATTTCGTAATTAAGATAATGAAAAGAAACAAGGAGCACGCGTTTTTGAGACAAGATCAGATACATTTTAAGCGTAGTAATACTGAAAGTAGGCACAAACATACTTCATAAACATGTAGCTCAATCGAAGTGTGAAACTGCTGAATGAGCTTTTTTTATAATATTTTTCCTTTTCAGGTTATAATTATGAGAGGGAAAATAATACAAGCCCACTTAACATTTCAATTTATTATGAATACATTGTGTATCCTTTTATATCCTTTCATGTAAGTTTGAAGCAAAAGCCATGGCTTCAATTCAGTTTATAAACCGGCAAAAACTGCGATCTAAGTAATACAAAACAAACCCTTCGCTATTTTGGCTCAAGAAATACCCTGATAAAGAGAAAATAAATACAAGATCATGTTTGTAACTCAATAGTGTCTTTATTTGGAGGGAGAAAAAAAGTTTCGTTTCAAAATGATTATTTTGATTTCTGCACGGGGACTCGACGGGAAACGAACAAAGTTTCAATTACCTAGCCACTGGCGCCAGTATGTATGCTAGCGCTCACATTAAACTCCCTTTGCGTGTGTAGCAACATGGCGGCTATCATCTTCAATCGGATGAGAGGAAACGAATATTTTCCTCTTCGACGATGGAATAAAACAATATTTTGATATCTACTTTAATAGGATATTATGCTTAATTTTGCACTTTTAAATTCGAGTGTAACATGATTGGTAACGTCTAGACAATTGATTCAGGTTGGGTAATGGAGGAAAAATGGTGGATTGGTTGTGTTAGAGTAGTATGAAGCGGTAGTGTCATTGTTAATTTCCGCTGCGCCCGCTGAAGCGGTCCCCTCGCGTGCAGCACACGCAACGTGATGCGACAAATCGAGCGCCGGACACCAGCGAATTGGAATCGCCCACGAGAGGAAACACAGGAGAGAAACCTATTCCGCTGCTCCCGGCTAGCTCGTAGCGCACAGTGTACATGGGTGCATCGTATTGCTCTACCTTGGATGCAGCGAACGGTTGGGGGATTTAGACATAGTGTTATATTTCTTCCGATGTTGTTTCAATACTAACCCGAGGGGGTGGAATGAAATCGATACGAAGGTTCATTTCTCCAAATAAATGAGTTTGAATTCCTTTGAAAAAAAGGTTTTCGACCCAATGATTTTACGACAGCTTATTTTAGAACACGTATTGTAAATTTAGAATTAAGCAAAATATGCAGGTAGCATTCTTTTTTGCTTGCAAGTTTAATCATTAGAAATAATATAGGAAAGTATAGCTTATTTCCTTGGAGCCAGTGAGAAAAGTACATAATTTCCATCGGTTTTCCTACGGTTTTCCTACGAAACAAATATCTGAGCGCAAGTAATTGAACCTTTTCTCTGTCCCGAGTATTGTAGTGAAAGCGAAGAAGAATTAGGCAGTCATTAGAAACCTGTTTTCTTCTTTAAAAATGTTCCATTATATTTTGTATCAAGTTGATATCTTTTGTTCTATCCTCAATTGCAAGAGACTATCAACAAAAAATAAAAAAACATGGTCCAAAGATATATTATTGGGGAACCCCATTTGACTCTCCGCAGATGCGTAGTTCATCGTAATTTATTAAATGATTATTCTGCAGCATTCTATCTCATCGCGAAATTAATTACCTATAATTTCATACATCGATATAAATAAGAGTAAATATAAAAATTGAATCGTTTGATCCACACTTTATAAACAAACTAAGAGGAAAATATAATAGGGAGGGGGATCGAATTGATTGGAAGTCTAAAGTCATGAATTTTAATTGTGGCTTTTGAAACTTATATTCATTTCATATGATTGATGTTTGAATGAAATAATCGCATTTGTCACATTGTAGACAAGCTTATCAAGATAAACACGACAATAAGGCCAAAAAAAAAATCATTTGGTTGTCCTCGACCGCCCGCTCGTCATTTTCGGGCCGCTCGCCTTTTTTTTTTTTTTTTTTTATATATTTTTTTTTTTTAATTCATTTTTTTTTTTTTAATTCAATTTTTTTTTTTTTTTTTTTTGAGGGGGAGCAATCTTAAATGCCAAACATACCATTTTATGCATTTGCAAGGATCAAAATGCGTCCCGTTGCCAGTTTTGTCTTTTCAGTACGCAATTAGGTATTTATTTAACTTGCCATTTTTATTTTTCTATGTCAAAATGCCGTTTATTCAAAACAGGTTCTGAGCATTATTAAACTCATTTTAAAGCCCATCTGTACTAGTTCACAGGAGGGATTAGACCACCCTGCAAGGTCACTGGACAGGTGGTTATCTCAAATCAGCTCTCAGTTAATATAAGATAAAGAAGATCATGGGGGACCAAAGTCACCGATTAGGCATTGTTTGCTACATAGAGGGCGCAAGTAGCTATATAAGTAGTACAATGGAGATTTAAAAGGTGCTGCATTTCAAAGCCCAAAATACTTTCTGTGTTGGTTTTGATATTCATTGTACATTAAACTGGTATTTTACCATATTAAAGTGTTTTATAGAAAAAAAAAAGACACACAAAAAATGAAGTTTAAAAAAAAAAAAAAAAATCCGCCCGCCCGCCCCTACTCCAGAAAATCAATCGAGGACAACCAAACAATTTTTTTTTTTTGGCCTAAACATAATGTTTCTTATTAAGAGGAGTTTTGATATTCCTATAATATCGATTACGGTTACATGATTGTTTTCCCCGTAATTCAAAATAATTAGATCAGCCGACCATTTTGACTGGCGCCTGCATACATTGAGCTGCAATGAGGGGAAATGGTATGAAATATTTTGTATGTATGATAATGCTTTCTTGGCAAAAAACTTCTCCTAAATCATAAAATTTACTCACGATTTAGGAAAGATACCCTTTCATTTGCTCGAGGAATGACCCCATCCAACGGAACATCATTATGAATGTACCGAGATCACAAACCAGAAACGCATGGCGGGGATTAACCGTGGAAATCAAATAAATATTACTAATTTCAATCGAAAACATTGACATCTAGAGACAAAAAAGATCAGTTGTTTTTTGTAATTTCTCCTTCGGATTGTTTTGATTATGAAACGACCGTATTGCTAAAAATCTGTTTGACTCAATCAAAACAAAACGGAGTCAGTCCGTGGCGTAACTCGAGTGCATTCATAAGGGGGGGGGGGGGGGAGGGGGAGGGCAACCGAGATGAAATGCAAATTTCCAAGGCCACTGATTAGGGGAATGGTGCAAGAGATGGTTTAGGCGTCTTTTTATTGTCATTTTTGGCCTTCACCCTTTCCGGTTTTCTCTGTCCTCGCCTTTTCTTCGTCTTAATCATTTATTCATTTATTTATTTATTCAATTGTGATATTTAGACAGGGTGACTCAATATCACCAATAATGGTGGTCTGCCATGAGGCCTTATTAAACATAATAAAGAACAATAGTTTTAAATATATATATATATAATAATAATAAGAAGAAGAGCAACATCATAAACATAAATTCATAACAGCAATAAAGAATAAGTAAGAACATGGAAAAACATAATATACAAACGAGAAAAGCATCACTAGATGGGGGAAGGGACGTGCCCCTCATGCACCCCGTATCTACAGCCAATGGAGCCGATAGAAGCTAGTGGTATTTTTGAATTGGCAAGGAAAAGGGGCAGGAAAGAGATGGGGTCCCGAATCAGATGATGAAACTATCGCTTTCGCCCCTGGAGAACCCAACACGTCTTACTCAATCATGAGACGCTACGCAGCCATGTTTTTGTCCAATGGGAGCAGATCACAGTTAATCGAGCATAGAGCCTGTCTGTAGCTTTGGTAGAACCCCCCCAACACCCTTCCCCCCCAAAAAAAACACAAATATATTAAAAAGAAAACACACACAACAAAAAATATTAATACATAATGGTATACATAAGTTAACTAGTCGAATGAAGACAAAATATGTGCATCTTCTTTTTTTATCTTCATATATATCAAATTGAAATCTAACTACCACATACATCTGTGAATCTAGATGTACACCCCTCTTTCTTTTTCCCCCTTTTTCTCTCTTCCTCTCTTTCCCTATTTACCAATATTTTTCTCTTCCATATTGTATTTTTATGTATCCATTGAGGGTAGTCATGCTAACAAGCTTTGCTTACTTGTCAACCCTCTTGTTTTCTTCCCTTACTATATTCTTCTCTTTTTGTCATGTATAAAAATTGGCAATGATTGGTTTGTCATATATTTGTAAAACTGCAAAATAAAAAGAAATTCAAACAGAAATAAATGAATAAAATCAATCAATCAAATCAAAATGAATTAAGCGTTAAAAAAGAAACCGTAAATACTATTATCAATTTTTAAAAAAGTACGTTCTTTACCCCTTCACCATTCCGTCTCTCTGCCCATGCTGTTCTCTTCATCTCCTTTCTTCACTCTTAGACAACATCCCTTAGCTACGCCAAAGTGAATGCATGTTAGTATACGCTAATAACTTCTACATGCGGAGAGGCTACCTTTAAAGCTTATCAGTAGTAGTGTAAAGGAGGGATTAGACCAGCCTACAAGGGCACTGGACAGGTGGTTATCTCATCAACTCAGCTCTCAAATAACATAAGAAAAATAGGATCATGGGGGACCAATGGTCACCGATTAGGCATTGTTTGTTATATAGAGGGCGCAAGTAGCTACTTGTAGTGCGGTGGGCCTTTAAAAGGAAGGTAGTGTTCTGGGAAAAGTGAAACATAATGCGTGATTTTTCTCATTTAAAAAAAAATAATTGTGGAAGATTATCTTATAGGAAAAGCATCCCGGTGAATAGGATACACAATGTATTCATAATAAATTGAAATGTTAAGTGGGCTTGTATTATTTTCCCTCTCATAATTATCTTAATTACGAAATTCACAGTGGTATGAATAGACAAGAGAAGGGGAAGCAGGGACAGATAAATACCCTCATATTAGAAATTTGACAATTAACAGCTAGAGGTTGTGGACCACACTTTCGTGCTACATGTTTGTGTAGTCCCATATACACACATTTCTGTGTAGAGCGTATGTGACTTTTAGTAAGACTAGGCCAATTTCTTATCATTTTGATGATTCCACAACCTCACATAATTTAACAATCTTTTTCTTTTCCAATTGCATTATTACAGACATTTTCTGTCACGATGAAATCGCATGACCAAAACTCCACTTGATCTTAAAATACAAATCTAGTCATTTAATTCGTTTTTATGACAAACCAGAGCCTTGGGGAGAAGACAATGGTACGTGCGGTTTAAAATAGAATGCTGGAATTTAAATCATTCCACATCACGCGACGCCGATTAGAACGGTCTTGTAAGTTTGTTTTACTATTTTGGTTTAATTTGTCATCCACACCACAAAACCAGTCTAGGAACTGATCAAATAAATGGATTTCAGTTTCGGTATGACTTTCTCGATTGTATTAGTTTTCCTGATATTACTTGAATCCTAATGATCAGTAATTATGTATTATTCGCTGAATACACATAAAATACACTTCATGAAAAGTGAAAAGTGAACTTCATCACAAGAATTATCTGCAATTTCAAAATATTTAGCATGAGATAATATAGAAAAAAAAAATTGAGATTTTTCACCAGTACAAAGTTAGAAGTAACTAGCGATATCGAACTTTCTTTTTTGGGGCTCTACGAACTGTCCATTACCAAAAGCACTTGTTTACATAACTTGATGAAATGCAATTTATGTTGTCAATGACTGGACAGCACATGCAAAATAATAATAATAATGATCATAATAGTAATGATAACAAAAGTAATAACAATAACAATGATAATAATAATAATAATGATACTACTATTACTAATAATAATGTATAGTCACAATAGATACAATGTACATTGCATATCTGTATCATACACTATGTAATCATTGATTCACCTCTCAAACTCAAATACAAACAAACAAAACAAACAATCAAACTTAAAACAAAAACGAAGAAGGAAGAAATATTGAAAAGAAAACAAACGGCCAAAGAAAATTATCTAAAGAAAAAATAAACAAGCTTTCAAAGACAAACAAACACACGTACAAGGTGAGAATAACAACTGACCAGACCGCGAAGAGATATGCTCATGGTACTTCGGAGCTATTCATTGTGACGTCATTTGAAGTCGTCAGCTTTCTGGGCGGACGCCAAAACCTGTCAATCATTCGTGACTGGACAAAGGACAACGAGAGATAGCCACGATTAGAACCTTGGAGCTACATCCTTCTCTCCCTCTCTCTCTCTCTCTCTCTCTCTCTCTTTCTCTCTCATAGTTCCTTTAGCTATCTCTTTCTCTCTCATACTTCTTTTAGCTCTCTCTTTCTCTCTCATACTTCTTTTAGCTCTCTCTTTCTCTCTCATACTTCTTTTAGCTCTCTCTTTCTCTCTCATACTTCTTTTAGCTCTCTCTCTTTCTCTCTCATCCTTCTTTTAGCTCTCTCTTTCTCTCTCATACTTCTTTTAGCTCTCTCTTTCTCTCTCATACTTATTTTAGCTCTCTCTTTCTCTCTCATACTTCTTTTAGCTCTCTCTCTTTCTCTCTCATCCTTCTTTTAGCTCTCTCTTTCTCTCTCATACTTCTTTTAGCTCTCTCTTTCTCTCTCATACTTATTTTAGCTCTCTCTTTCTCTCTCATACTTCTTTTAGCTCTCTCTTTCTCTCCCGTCTCTAGTTCTTTTTCTTATTCATCACACTTGTTCCCCTATACTCAATCTATCTTTTCCCTCCTTTATCTTCCCCTTTTCTCCTTCCCCTTTCTCTGCTCTCTCGCACTCTCCAAACCCTCTCCCCCTTTTCTCTCTCTACCTGCGCTTACTCTACCCAGGGTATGTTAGTTTCTTTCCTCCCCCCTCTCTCTCTCTCTCTCTGTCTCTCTCTCTATGTCTCTGACTCTATCTATTTTTCCAATCCCCCTCTCATTTCCCTTTCCAAAATATAAAGATCGTTGAGTATTTTGCGATTCAGCCTCGGGGTCTAAGGCAATATGGGTCACCACAAAGATAAAGAAGGTTCTTGGAAGACCAGACAAAAATAATAACAACAACAACAAACAAACAAACTTTTACAAAAATAAAAATATTTATACTGGATTATTAGACTGGCAACTCAATAATTTGCTCTTTCTTTCAATGCACTATGCACTGCCAAACTTTATTCACTTTTCTGTTATTGCGTGGATATTGACAAATTGTAATGGAGAGACTTACATGGAGGAATATTAGGAAATAAAGTCAAAGTATGTCTACTAATAATTAAAATAATGTATATAACTGAGAGAACATGGAATCAAAAGGGAAATAAAGGGTAAGAAGTCGTGAGAGAAACGGAGAGAGAGAGAGAGAGAGAGAGAGAAAGAGAGAAAGAGAGAAACTAATGGAGAGACTTACATGGAGGAATATATGGAAATAAAGTCAAAGTCGATATGTTGATATTTAACTGATTTAGCTTCTCTGTTTTGTACATTTTGCATACAACAAAGTATGTCTAATAATAATCAATAATACACATTTTATCTTTCACGGAAAGAAAGGAAGAGAATTGATAGAACGTGGATTCAGAAGGGAAATAAAGGGGAGGAAGGAGTTAGAGAAAAGGAGAGAGGGGGGAGAAACTATTGTAATATGATGGGTGAAATACAACAATGACAACGACGAAAACAACAACAACGACAAACAACAACCCAAACAAAGCAAAACCAACAAGAACAACAACAGTTTGACAATTTAGGGTGGTCGCTGTGAGATGAGAGTCAGAGAACTTTCTCATTTTCAGTATAATTAGGAGAGAAAAGATTCCGAGAAGACGCTGGTGACATCATACAAAAACAACAAGACAACCGTCAAAGCTGCACTGATGTATAACAAAAAGAGGAAAACGGTTCGGAAACTCAAAATCAAGTAATTACATTAAGACGATACGGTCACCTTTCCTCGCCTTAAAATAGTTCTCCTTTCTCACTCTCTCTCTCTCCTCCTTCCTTTTTTAAAATAGGCCTGTAAATGACCAGACAAATTTCATTAAAGATAACTGATGATGATTGAAAATTGCAACCGCTCGGAAGACTCGGTGATGTTGGAAGTAAATGATTTTTCCGCTTTTGGTTAGGATAGTTTACCGTTAGACATGGACGCGAGAAAAAAGGTGGTAACTTTGCCCCCAGCTTTTAAACATGTCTTTGAATACAAGGTGGAACAGAAGCAGATCTCCACCTTTTTGCAAGCATTTTATTAAGGGGGAGGGGGTGCCGGGTGGGGGGTAGGGGGGTAGAACACAAATTGTAGTGGGCGTTTCATTATGCGGTTTTATTCTGTGAAGATTCTCTCAGTGAACAAGCGATAGAAATGCATTTTGAAGAAAAAAATTCACAATTGATATTTAAATTCTTCAGAAATTCAAAAATTGAAAATTGATTCCATCTAATACCTATACATTAAAAATGTGACCAGGCATATTAAAGGTCACATCTTAAATTTTTTCAAAAAAGGCCTTATTTAAACTAATCAACCTATCATTCTTGAATTACGAAACACACAAGAACATCAGATTTTTAAGGGGTGTCAATAATCTAGTTGTTAACTGTATATCGTGTTACTTAGCATGGATTATCGTAAACATTAATTGATTAAAAAAAAGCATACAACAAATTGAAAGAGAAAAACTTACAACCAATAATGTTATAAAAGCTTGTCTGGAGAAAGAAATTAACAAAAAACATTTACGTTATAACACTTGGAAATGTATTTACAAATCGTTGTTGCTATTTCAATGATAATTTTCTTGTTAGAGTTATGTAATCGAATATTTTGACCTGTTTTTCTGTCTGTCATGCACCTGTTCTGGTCAGCCAGCACACACTTCCCGCCACTGGCTAAAAGGAAGGGTAGGCTTTGCAGACAAGGCTTTCTTTTAGACGATGACTAAGCAAAAACGTCAAGGTCCTTCTAACATGGCTAAAAGAATCGCCTTCTACGTGTTCGACAACATTCTTATAATTGCTTTCATAATACATTGTTTAAATGTTAAACATAATCTTTTTTAATGTGAGTCGCAAATTTCTGGCTTTATCGGATTTTTTTCTTCTTCTAAAGGCATCTAAACTAAATCGATAATCAATAGACCAGACCGTAGAAAGTACATATACGAAATGACCCAAAATATCCACAGGTCTTTTTACACATAGAGAAGACCCACTTTTTGCATTTTAGAATAATCACTGCAAAAGGAATGGCGGTGCCCTATTGAAAAGAATAGCTCCACCTGTGTGACAAAGAATGTATACTTTCCAGACATAAATGGATAACGATTACATTTTGTTTTTATGAAGGCGTATGCAGCAGTCGTCTCGATGGCGTTTTAACAGTATTGTGCAAAATTACCTTTATCTGCCCATGCGCAGGTGGTATCAATGAATTGGCTTCTTTCCTTCATACATCCTAATGTTATCTAATTCACAAAGGGATATGCCCATGTGTCTTCTATTCACTCATGTTATTACCGCCACGATATTTAAAAGGATGGCACCTTCAATTAATAAAAAAAAAATCTTCTTGCTTGAGAAAAAAATTCTCCTTCCTGAATTTCTAATCAATTAGAAGAAGTTTATGAATCTCTTTGGAAGGAGCAACACAACGACATCTTTAACATGTAAACAAAAGAAAAACAAAAAGAAAGAAAAGGAAAAAAAGTTGACTTTATTGAACGGGTACACGCCCATTGTGTCTACTAATATTCACAGGGACGGAATTTCACGGGATCACGCAAAAAATAGAAATATCTTGTCTGAGAAATTTATATTTCATTCATGACAAAGTCGCCAAACACTTCGAGTCACAGCAACAGAAAGTTCATGTCACCTTTTGTTTCCGAACCATGGGCCTATTTTTATGAAACATTGCCACGCCCATATGCGATTACCGTTCTTCACGGAAATGGTATCTCACGGATTTTACAACATTATGTAAAAACATATCAAACATAACGTTGTATCTCAAACACCCTTACTGTCAAAGTGAGCGAAAGAAATATGATGAATCACTTGAGTTAGAAACTGCACAGAAATTTCTTATCGTTTGTTGAGTATACCGAAAGTTAGGGCTATTTTTATGTTGCCACGCCCATGCCTTGAGTGACTACTGTTTTTCACGGAGACGGTATTTCACAGGAGTGGCGCCAGAAAGCTCTGGGAGCTATCAAAACAGGAAGACACAGGGAACATCAACCGGAACATGAGCGTAGAGGCACGGGACTCTGACCCGATCCCTACCGGCCTGACAACCCCACGCTCACCGCTGGTGATTGACTCTTCCGCCCAACAGTGCTCTTTGCTTCGAGCCATGTACAGGAGGTTCATTGATGAATGGAGTATTGGAGAGAGGGAGGGAGAGAAAGTTAGAATGAGAAGGATAGAAAGAAGGAAAAGAAGAAAGAGGAGGAGAAGGAGAAGTAGAAGAAGAATAAGGAGGAGAAGGAGAAGAAGGAGAAGGAGGATGAGGAGGAGAAGAAGAAGAAGAAGAAGAAGAAGAAGAAGAAGAAGAAGCAGAAGAAAGTGAGGGGTAGAGAGATAGATAGAGAGATTAGGGCGGCAAACAAAATAGAGAGAGAGAGAGAGCGAGGTGGGATAGACAAATAATGTGGTAAAGAGACAGGGCCACAGAGAGAAAAACACACAGAGAGAGACAGACAGACACAGAGAGAGAGAGAGAAAGAGACATAGACAGCCAGATAGAGATACGGATGGAGGGAGTGGAGCTAGAAGAGAAAAAGGATAATGAAGAATTAGATAGTAATCGGTTTAATTAAAATCAAACATTTTCAAATAACGAGCTGCAGAGAATAGTCATTGGAATTCGATTGGAATACAAAAGAGGTCTTGGTAAATGATAAAAGGAGAGGGAAGGGATGAGGAATGAAAGTGAGACAGAAAAAATGAATACAGAATCCACCTGCAACTGGGTTTCGAAGAGGGCAGTATTTCATTTCTCAACAAACGTTCTTTTTTTTCCCTAAACCCGAATTCATCGGCCCAATACTTTTGTATTTTTTCTTCCATCTTTATACTCTTCATATCAACATTTATTAACAATTCTTTTTTGTTTGCAATATATTTAGAACTACATTTACTTGATTTGGTCATCTTCCAGTTCCGACACATTTTGGTAAAATAATTTCATTAGTACATCTCATCTTTAGCAATGATCCCTTTCTTTCAGGGAATGGCCGACGTTTGATTTATAAATGCATAAGAGCGTAACGGATTAAACAACATGACGGAACTTGAATCATATAACGAGGGTCTTAAATGACACAATGTCTTATTTGATTCAACATGCTTTCGTGAGCAAACATACAAAAAGTGATGAAATTCAATTTCCCTAAATTAGAGCCCTAGATATAAATAAACTTATGATTCTTTCACCCAAGTAGTGAGCAATGATGCGATCACTTATCCATAGTTTCCTTGGTGAGGAAAGAAAATGATGGATTTGAAGGAAAATTACAGTTTTGCAGCTTAGGACTAGTATCGCCATAGATGGCGCACTTTCATCAACAAATCGGGAGAAAGCTCTGTACTTTGGGTATATATTGTTCACATTTTCTCCAGTTCAAATATCTGCAAGAATTTGCGTTGCATCAATTACATGCATCATAAACAAATCACCTGACAACTTTCTGTGCTTCAATAATGGTAATAATTATGTTGAATTCCATTATTACCTTCCCATGGCTTATATAACACTATATAAACGTCTTAATTGCCCAAGCCACTGTTATGGGCTACAATAAAACAAAATCACAAAGCAGGGTGGAAACATTCCATGACACATAAATTATCGAAAGTTGCAAATTTTGGTGTTATCTGTCTAAAATTAGGTAAACGAACATCATTGTGAACCACCACCACCATCACCACCATAATCACAACCACCACCACCACCACCACCACCACCACCACCAACAACAACAACAACAACAGCAACAACAACACAACCACAACCACCATCGCATCCACCGTCATGCACCACTAGCAATACATTCCATAGACGTGTTTCAGTACAACAAGGAGATACACAAAGTTCTGAAACTATTACACAAAAATCAACAACAAAAATCGGCATTTATTATTTCCATACATCAAATCTTACTGTTCCACTGCTCAGGCTAAAATCAACGTTCAGTAAAAAATTATGCCCCAAAACCACTGATAGATATTATTCACTACTTTTTGGCTATATCAACCTTCCACCCAGGGAGTTCTATTGATTATTCTAGCTTATTATGTTAAAACTAGTTGAATGCATTATGTAATAATAATACATTGCATATCAAAGAATAAAGTTGTTTGATCATGACGCCTTGAGTGAAAACTACAACATACACCAACCATGGTGCAATTCGTGATTCTGTAAGCCAGGGTCTCCATTTTTTTTTCCTTCTTCTGGACTGATGAAATAAGGATTTGAATTAAGCTCGTTAGGGCGTATAAAAGTATACCACGGCTAAACAGTAATTGCTTGATATTGATGATAATTCACGGTAGCATGAGCAATTTACCTGCATGCAGAGAATAGTGACTGGGGTTCAAAAGAGAGTTATGGGGGATGAAAGAAGAAGAGGGAGAAAAGGAAGGACAGGAGGGGACGAGAAAAAGAAAGAGGGAGAATGGGAGAATGAGGGAGGGGAATCGAGAGATCAAGAAAGAGAGAGAAACATAGATATATTTGCACTATATATATGTATATAATAAGGCACAAATTCGCACCAGCCGTCGACCGTCGGCAGAAGAACCCTTGTCTAGATGCTGAACAGGCTTTGACAAGTAGCAGAATAGAAGGAGAAGTAGAAGAAGGGTAGAGAGAAAGAAAGGGAGAGAGAGATAAAGAGAATTCAATGAGAGAAGGAGGAAAGGGGAAAATAAAGAGTATGATAAGACAGAGGAAGAAAGATAAGAGGATGGGGAGGAGAGAATCGGGGAATGGAGCGAAACATGGCGGACATCTGAATGCCATGAATAAGTTTGTACATTTTAAAAAGCGATTACATTATCATATTTTATTTCTCCATAAATTTTTCGTTGGGTGCAGGCACTGTGGTGTCTTCGAGGGCGGGCATGTCCTGCAGCCTCCAGCCCCTACCCGCCGGTAGGGTAGCCAGGGGATACCCTATAATAGAAGAAAATTGACAACTAGCATACACATGATGAAAAAGAAAAGAAAGAAGTGGGGGAGTGTAAAGAACAGAAAAAACCCTGAGCCCCATCTAAAAAAATAAACTACAGAAACATTTCTCAGCGTCATGTTTTTAAACATTTTCAGGTGCGTGAGACTTGTCACGTCACGCAATGCTGGTTTGTCATTCAATGTGTCAATCAAGCAAAGCAAATGGGTTTCCTATATTTAAAAAAGATTGGAAGAAGAATCCCGCATTAACTGAAATTCAGTTACAGTTGCACCTCACTGAGCAAATTAACCTCCCCCTAAAAGTCATATCTTAAGCCATTTCACCAACCTGGCCGGTGGCGTAGCGTGTATGGGGGCACTGGCATCACGGGGGCGGTCTCACCAGGGTTCTGAAATACAAGGGTTTTTTGTCTATAGTTGGGAGGGGGTCCTTTCCTCTTCTTTTCGCGTCCCATCTCATCCCTTTTCTTTCCCCTCTCTCCCCCACTCTTTCTCTTTATCTCTTTATCTCTTTCTCTCTGCGTCTTGCCCTCCTTTTGTATTATAAATGTGTACATTTAATAGAATTCTTCGTCGAAGTGTATGCACATCTTTGAAATGAGAGAGAGAGAGAGAAAAGAAACCCTCAGATGAAATACAGTATTTAGCATCAATTTTATCTTTGATCCTACGAACCATAAAACTCTCACCAAGCACCAAGTGTGATCAGGATTACATCAACTTCAGGGCCATTTAATAAATATAATTTGTTCATGTAGCAAGCCAATACATTTCCTTTTAATCGCCGCCTGTACCACTTCTGGTGAAGTATCAGTATTGCATTACTTTCATTTGGAATCATTCAAGATTAAATCATTTATTTCATTCACATCAATTATGATAGTACTGATTGACATTGTAATTTGCTAGGCAGTCTGAGCGTCTATAAGATGGCGTCTTGTTTGAATGATCCCCAGGGAGTGGAGAGTGCGCGTACATTGTTTTCGGGCAAGCTTGAATCCGATCACCGGGCCAACACTATACCTTAAAAAGCGTTTAGATACATCTCGATATATTTGGCGCTATATAAACCCAGAATATTATCAATATTAGAATGTAATTACTCTATGACCCCCCCCCCCCCCACCCTGGCAACCACGCCCACACACACACACTCTATTGATTACAGCTCCAAGTTGCATCACCGCTAGATTTTTTCCTCACATTAATTATTCGCAATGATAACATCTTCCTCAGACGTTTTGCTCCCTTGATAATTCTCACCATCATCTTTCTCTCTATGTTGGCAAGCTCGAAGTACTTCTTTTTAACTTGGCACATGGGCATACTGGGGCATGGGGGAATATCTATGAGGGGTGACGTCATAGAGGGGCAGTCCCAGAAGCTTTATTATTTTCTCTCCTTTTTTGTAAAGTTGATTTTAAGGGACAGGAGCTCCTCCTCCCTGCAAATTAAATTCCCTCTACCCACGGTCGCTTTCACAAAGTGGATTACCCGCCTAATTTACACCAGACAAGCTGGCGTAACGCTCGCGATCTTACGGGACCGCCTTACGCATCACGTGACCTCGCCACCGGAGCCGAAACCTACCATTTGGGAATGCGGAATCAACTTGGGGGGATTCCCCGGAAAATTAACTGAAATCTAATATATTTGCGACTC